>OMOT01007173.1:3497-19691 GCA_900312575.1 Acanthochaenus luetkenii
GGTCGATGGGTGGGCTATGAGGAGAACCTCAACCCCGCCACGGGGAATTGGAGCCCCTCGCATGTCTCCTACCTCACCTTCAAGAGCCTGATCCAGCTCCGCAAGACCATGAGCACAGGTGACTTGGAAATCCCTCAACGGAAGGGAGACCAGTGTACACGTCAAACTAGTCAGTGCTGGACGAATTCCTTTTGAGAGCCCCTCTAGCAGACAGAGCACACAATATGGTTGACTGACATTTGAAAAGCAATGGAGCGGAGCAGCATCGGGTGTCATGTGTGACTCCTTTTGGCAACTGTGTCTGTCTCCAACGCACTCAGGCGCCGTCATCCTCGACCTGAATGTCAGCAGTCTGTCCGCTGTGGCTGAGAAGGTGGTCGATGAGCTGCTGAAACAGAACGAGATACGCGACTGCGACCGGGATGCCCTGCTCAGGGCTCTCCTGATGAGGCGCAGGTAACGCACAGCGCCCGCCGTGCTCACTTTCCTTCTCCACGGTGACAGTGTGGTGCTTTATGCTCCTTCTATTTGTCCTTCCAGTCAGTCTGGGGAAGCTGTCGTTACTCCCTCAGGAGACATAGAGATGAAGACCTTTTCTGTCTCCAAGAAGGTACGGTTCCTCCGTTTGTATCCAGTTTCGCTCCGTGTTCATCCTCTTATTGCTTTTGCTAAACGCCATCTGTTCAAATCTCAGAATTGACACTGAGCTGTCGGATCATTGTTTCCGCAGAGAGACAGCTCGGACAACGTGGAGGCCTCCATCGTCCTCTCAGGTACGTTCTCATACCTCTCCAGGTGCGTTATGTTCAACAACCGCTGTATGTGGATAACCATGTATGTGTGTGTTATTGCGGCGTGTTTCCCACAGGTGTCCTGGACTCGCTGCAGAAGCCAGCGGTGGCCTTCGTCAGGCTGAGTGACTCTGTGGTGATGGAGTCTGCCTTGGAGGCTCCCATTCCTGTTCGCTTCGTCTTTGTCCTGGTGGGCCCCAGCCAGAGCGGCCTGGACTACCACCAGAGTGGCCGAGCCATGGGCGCTCTGATGGCTGACTGGGTGAGAGAGAAGAGAAAGAAGGGGGGGAGGAAACTGAGCGCACAGCCAGTGTGTAGCAAATGAGAGGATACAACAAGTCCCTGTTTGATCGTTCTTTTAGAGAGCTATCGGAGCAGCGTTGTTTTGTTTTCTAACTGATCGCCCGTGCACGCTAGTAAGAGCTTAATCTCCGCTGTACCGCCGGTCTCACAGGTGTTCAGTCTGGAGGCCTACTTGGCCCAGACTGACAAGGAGCTGACCAGCGCCATTGCTGACTTCATGGACTGCAGCATTGTCATCCCTCCCACTGAGATCCAAGACCAAGGTATGCTAAAGCCGATCATCAATTTCCAGAAGACGATGCTGCGTGACAGACTCCGCCCCTGTGACACTCGTCTTGCCTTTGGTGACAGGGTCAAAGGTCAGTATACTTACAGTGCCCAGCATGTAGACCAGCATCTTCAAATGTGACTGGATCGTATTTTCAACATCTCTTTAGGAGACGTTGTCCTCTCGTCTCTTGTTGTTTGTTGTTACGATTTCAGATATCAGATAAGTGAAGGTGCTAAATGTAGCATTTGAACAGTAATACATGCCACATTCATTTTGGGACGTTAATATAGTAATAATATATGATATAACACAAACACAAAGACAAAGAACGCAGAATCGATTGAATGTTAATGTTTGTTTTGTTTATTTGCCCAGTTGAAAACCTCCCCGAGGCGCCGAAAGAGGACCCTCTGGCCCGTACAGGCACTCCTTTTGGTGGGATGGTGAAAGATATAAAGCGCCGGTACCGCCACTACATCAGCGACTTCACAGATGCCCTGAACCCTCAGGTTCTGGCTGCCGTCATCTTCATCTACTTCGCTGCCCTGTCCCCGGCCATCACTTTCGGAGGGCTTTTGTGTAAGAGCTGGGCGCTCAGCCAGAGCGTTGGTGATGTTTTATAAGAAGGAGTCATGGAAATACATCTGTTTCCTGCACAACAACTAATGGCCTTTGATGTTCCCACTATCAAATATCAATGTCAGTACGACTGGCAATAAACCGTTTCAATCATCTGCATAATTCTCTCTGTTGTCCGACCCTAGCCGACAAAACTGAAAAGATGATGGGCGTGTCAGAGCTCATGGTCTCCACCTGCATCCAGGGTGTCATCTTCTGTCTCATCGGCGCCCAACCTCTTCTCGTCATTGGCTTCTCTGGACCACTGCTGGTGTTTGAGGAAGCTTTTTTTTCAGTATGTATAAGTTGCATTCCTCGATGGTTAAGCTGCGTCCAATGTCTGACTGTAATTGTAATGTGATTTGATAACCTCGTCTCGTGTTATCAGCATTTTCTATATGATGCTTGGTGGATTTTTCCGTTGGTACTGCAAATCAAAGCATTAGTTTGGCTTCATTGTCATGTATTTTTAGCTCCAGAAATGTTGATGAAAACAATCTTTGGAAAGCCATTGTGCATCATTAACATAAGTATTGCCTTTGTCCATTCCATGCTAGTTCTGCAAGGCCCAGGACATTGAATACATTGTGGGCCGTGTCTGGGTGGGAATGTGGCTGATAGTGATCGTGATCATCATTGTGGCCGTGGAAGGCAGTTTCCTGGTCCGATTCATCTCCCGCTTCACTCAAGAAATCTTCTCCATCCTCATCTCTCTCATCTTCATCTATGAGACCTTCAATAAGCTCATCAAGGTTTCCTCGCCTCATCTTTCCACCCATTTCATAGCCATCTTCCATTAGCCATCGCTATGACATTTCATTTTCTCATTTTGGTGTCTCTTTTATTTCTCCCTTTCACATTGCGTCCCCTCTCTCTCTCTCTGCCACCTCCCCCCTCCCTGCTCAGATCTTCAAAGCCCACCCTCTGATTTTGAACTACGAGTATCTGAACGACACATTGGACAACCCCTTTCACCCAGTCATCATGGAGCACGTAGAGCGCCATCCAGATGGCAACATGACCGTCCATGTGCTGGAGTATGAAAGAGCCTACCCCAACAGTGCCCTGCTGTCTATGTGTCTTATGTTTGGTTGTTTCTTCATTGCATACGCCCTGCGTCTATTCAAGAATAGTCACTTCTTCCCTGGCCCGGTAAGATCAACTTGGGACCTCCACTTCCCATACATTACTGCAAGCGACTTAAGCGTTCTACGTGTAAAAGCATCTGAAGTTATTTGTGTGATTGTAACCGTGTTGTATCCTTTGCTCTCTGACTTACTAGATCCGTCGCTTGATTGGGGATTTCGGTGTGCCCATTGCTATTATGTTCATGATCGTTGTGGATATCTGCATTGACGACGCCTACACTCAGGTAAGTGCTTTGTAGAATTATGGTATCTCGAACAAGTTCTACAACTCTCAAACCTCACGTCTATGTAGAATTAAGATATTATACAGCATAAATGGCGTACCGTAGCACTGTGTACAGTATACAAAGGGTATGGACAAAATGATGGACACACCACCATTTCCATGACAGTGAATGTATAACGGTGTGGATGGGCTTTACTGGCATGGTTTTGGTCCAGTCATCTCATCAATTACCAAAATAATGTTCATTGGGGCCCTCCATATTTATGAAGGCAGTGGACATTTATTATACCATTTCACAATCACCCATGTATACACATGTGCAATTAGGTTAATATATTACTTAGAATGGATACCATGATTATCACAGTGTACAAACTACTACTGAGCACTCATGCCTTGTTCAGTGGGATGTTATAATCAGTGATGTGGTGGCAACTAAAAAGGTGGGTAAACTATGACCTTTAGTCGGCAATAGAAACAAAAATCTATTATTTGTGTCCTATCTTAATACAAAAGGTGGGTAAACTCTCTTTCTGCAAATACAAATGTGGGTAAGCTGAGTTTGTGTGGGTTTACTCTCCACTACATCCCCGGTTACAATCCTCTGTTAGTAATTATGACAGTGTCTCTCTAAGGGATTATATGATCCAAACCATGCCCAGAAATTCACCCCACATCAATTCAGAACTGCCTGAATTATTCACTTTCTCTTATTTTGTCCATAGCCTGGAGATAGATTAGCTAAATTAATACCATCCATGTCCTCTTGCAGAAACTGGTTGTGCCCAAAGGTGTTGAGGTGTCCAACCCCAAAGCCAGAGGCTGGCTCATCAACCCCATGGGAGAAAAGAAGCCCTTCCCCATCTGGATGATGGCAGCGTGCTGCGTACCGGCAGTGCTGGTCTTCATCCTCATCTTCCTCGAGTCCCAGATTACTACGTGAGTGACACTATATGAATGTCAGCAGATCAAGTGTCCTGGCGTATGCATTGTGCTTGTGACATTGTGGGTTTGGGTCCGGCTCATAGCCAGTGTCACATGTCATTGTCTGTTTCTCGCTCTCCTTTCCTGCAGGTCTCTTACCAGTGTATACTATCACAAAAGCAGAAATATGTTAAAAATGGCATTTCAAAACAAATATCAGTACAATAACAACATGAATTGCCAGCCTCTGTTGCTAAATACTGCAATATTAGTTAATGTGCAGTTTTACACTGTGAAATGAATCAAGACAAGATTGGTTAAGATCTCCTCCCTCTCAGAAATCCCTGCCCTCCTGTTGTTATGTCTACTAACTCTTGACCATCTCTGTGCTACTCCAGGCTGATTGTGAGCAAGCCTGAGAGGAAAATGGTGAAGGGATCCGGTTTCCATCTTGATCTGCTCATCCTGGTTACCATGGGGGGCATCGCCTCTATTTTTGGGATGCCCTGGCTGAGTGCAGCCACTGTGCGATCTGTCACCCACGCCAACGCCCTCACCGTCATGTCCAAGGGCACAAAACCAGAGATTTTGAAGGTGGTTGAGCAAAGGATTAGTGGCATGCTTGTGGCCATCATGGTTGGTAAGTGCTGCCATCTACAGTGCTGATGCAGACACAACAGAATCCGAATGACTTACCATTTTGCTTTGTTAATCTGCCATTTACTGTGGGACTTCCAGGTGTGTCTATTTTCATGGAGCCCATACTGAAGATGATTCCTCTGACTGCCTTGTTTGGCATCTTCCTCTATATGGGTATCACCTCCCTCAGTGGAATCCAGATGTGGGACAGGATTCTTCTGCTGATTGTACCCAAGAAATACCATCCCTCAGATGCCTATGCCACCAGGGTATACCCCACTGCCTCAAACACACTAATCATGAATAAATGCATACTTTTCATGCAGCACACCTGTATGTCTGGAAATACACCTCGGCAGTCCAAACTTATTTTTGATATTACAGTGCGTTTCATGTTTCTGCATGCTTTTACACAATACAATGCTGCAATATACGATACATAAGCCTATAAAATCAATAGATAATGCTAAACAATCTCCCCGTAAATTATCAAGAGTTCACAATGTAAATGACTCTGTCAAATTTGTGATTATTCATTCCTTCTTCCTCTGCTAACACCCTCTTCTATTGTTATTTGTGAAGGTGAAGACACTGCGGATGCATCTATTCACTGGGATCCAGGTTGTGTGCCTGGGCGTCCTGTGGGCTGTGAAGATGAGCCCCTTCTCCCTGGCGCTGCCTTTTGTTCTCATTCTCACTATCCCACTGCGCATGTTCATGACCGGAAGGCTCTTCTCAGTCATGGAGATGAAATGTGTAAGTTACCAAGCTGAATAATAGTTGAATAACCAAATTTGTTTTCTTTTTCACGCCATAGGTAACGTTAGGACATGATCAAACGTTACCTCAAGCTGCCATTTTCTCATACTCACTAGGCGATTTCTCTGTTGTAATTGGATGTAATTCTGTTGCAGCTGGATGCAGATGATGGCAAAGTGACATTTGAGGAGGAACCAGGGGAGGATGTGTATGAGTACCCACTATGAACACCACCATGTCATCCATCATCTTTTCATTCACAAACTTTCAAGTTGACTCGATACTTTATATCAGTGACTAACTCATTTTGAAATTGTATATCAGGTGTCTTCAAAAGTATGTATTTGTAAACAACTCTTTACAGTTCAAAACTGTATTTAAATTAGTCTTGTCTTTGAAGGGCAGTACCACTCCGTTTTTGGAATTCATACATCATTCCTGTGGCCTAAGACAGTCGCATCAGTACTTGTGACCATGGACCACTCGCTACCAAACATAGAATCCAGAAAACATCGATATAATCCACTATGTCATCAAGCTTTTCCATTGACAATGAATGGGAGGCTGACTTTGTGGACAGTCAATTTGCTCAAGCTTTCACACCCCGAGCTGCATTTCTGACCTTTTCCATATTTTACTTTTTATTCCCTTGTCATGTGACACCAGTCTTGGGGTAACGAAAAACGCTTCTTTCTTATTCTGACTATAGGGGTCAGTAATAAACCTCCAATGACAAAAAAATTGAGCTATCTTATAGGAAAAACTTCCGAATTCTGGAAGTGAGTGGTATTTCCCTTCAAGGCCTCAGGTAAAGTAGTTATATAAATGTATTTTTCTTTTGGTGCATAAGTATAGCTTGAAAATGACTACCGGTGCTACCACATTGTAGACATACCCATGTCATGATGATATGTCATTTAGCCTAACCTTATATGCGCCACTAAAGCTATGCAGAGTAGATCTATCCAATTTCTTTAAATGCAGAAATAATGCAATCTTATGGGACTATCACACCAGACATTTCCATATAGTTTATTATTATAAAATGTTTTACATATCTAATACTTTAATGCTTCATTTGATAGATTGTGTCTGTGCTGACTGAACACAGATAAGCATTGCTGTTTGGTTCACATATGAACAGAATATAATTTGTACATAAGGACTTTTGCTTCAGAGTGAGGCTTTCTTGGCCATATCCTTAAGTGGGATGAACAGTAATGGGTGGGTAGTGAGATCGGATTGTTTGACTTGATGAGATGTCATTTTATTAATATTATGATGCGCAATTGTTTTTTTGTGTTACCTATAGTATATCTGTGTGCTTGGAACACTGTACATGTTTTGGATTTTCACTTTATTAAAAATAGAAAATACTACGCCTTCAAGTTCTTGTTTTTATAAACGTATTCATTCACAGCATCCTCCTCTCACTTTATCCTAAGAAGTGAGGGGAGGAGGAGGTTCAATCATGGGTTCAACGAAAGAGATGAGATGGCTGCCACTCTTACTGTGATGATGCCTTCAAGTGCTCCTAGTAAGCTTCTACGTCTTAAAATGTGTTCCTAAATACAACTTGTACTTACATGCTTTAGGTCGGAAATAAGAAAATAGACCTTGTTACAAAAGTAATATTTGCTAGCTGTTGTTTTATTTTAGAATTCAAGCTTCATACAGCTTATTTAAGCTGCAGGCGAGAATGAAGAGGCAAAATGTGCATGTAGGCCTAAATTATGCTCAATTAATCTATTAAAAGCTAAATGTGTTTAAATAAAAGTTAAACAAAACAAAGTACAAAGGTCCAACAATACTAATTAACACAGAAAGCAAAACAATACCATATTAATATAAAATACATCACTACTACAATGCTATACACTTGATACAGCTTCCATGTTCTGCGGCCCCTAAACGTCACACCTCGGCAAAACGGGTACCAAAGAAAACGACTTCTCATCATAGCTTGTTGGGTCGTACTTGAGCGGCCAGGTCGTAATTGCGATATTTCCGATAGCACGGGAAGGCAGCGTTATTTAACAAGACTGAGTGCCCATTGGAAAGTCATTTGTTTCCACTGAATCCGACCGACTGGATTGGACGGCTGAGGGTTCCGCCCACAAACAGACAAGGTGGAGTTGAAAGGGAATAACGTGCGGGGCCAAAATGAAGCTGTCGTACAGCCGCTTACGATTGACTGAAAGCGGTTTCGGTCGACCCGGAAGGCACGGACACTGCTCTGCAGGCCCACCAGACGTTCATCTCGAAAGTGGAAAACTGACATCAAAGCAATGACGAACTGAAAATTACACTTTTCCAAAAAAAATTATCATTTTAATGTAATATCAGGAACTATAGGAGATAGTGCCAAACCGTAACACTAAAATGATAGGAACTTTAGCACAACTTTGGGTGTCATTAAAGTCTCCGCTGCCAGATACAATATTCGGGGTGAAGTAAAGTTAGATCGGCCGGCGATCGGACCAGGGTCGGCCTCCGGGACAAATAACAGCCCTCGGTTGGGTTCGGAAACGGTGAGAGGTCGGAAGAATGTGGATGTATCCGCGTGCCGAAATGGTTGGATGGAGAAAGGCGCTGCTGTGCGTTGAGTGGAGGGAGACAGCGAGTGAGATGGAGGCGGGGGGAAGGTCCATCTCTGCGGGGACTGGAGCCCTGGACGGACGGCGCAGTGCTGGCTAACGTTCAACCCTCCCCTTCTTCCTCCACAACGACACCGAGACTCGCACGGAGACAGGTAACGTTAAGCCACCACAACAACCGCCTCGTTTCATAATACAACGGCATTACGCGATAAACAACGCCGTATTAGCTCATTTACCCGCAAAATATACATTCTGTTTTTGTTTTCTTTGTAAAGCGCCTTCGCCGTGTACTAGCTAAATACACCGACTGCTGTAACGTTAGCAGGGTACAAACTAGGTCGGCCATAGCCGAATTTCTTGTCCTCTATAGCGGGGAAGAAACTGGATAAGAGCCGGAGGGAAATACGTTATTCTCTCAAAATTACATCCGGCCACTGTTTGGCGTACAGCCCCCTCATCATTACTCGACTATCCGTGCTGTAACCGGGTTATTTGTGTGGGAACTTGACGGTGGATTTCGGCGCCGAAACCTCCATGCGGCTGTTGGCGGAACAGCCAGCCGCCTCTCTCGGTCAGCCATCAGGGATCTCGGTTTAATATCTCACCGTGCAGAGACTGCCCTCTCTCTCTCTCTCTGTCGCCTGACTAGCCCAGAACCACCGACGGCCGAGCGTGGAGAACCCGCCTTCTTGTTCTTGCTTATGCTCTTTTGGGTCGAGGGAAGGGTAGTCTGCAACGCCCTGGCTGTACTGCTAAAGCTCCGTTTGTCTGTGTTTGCAGTGCGCCATTGGACCTTGTCACGGTAGGTTTCCTTGTAGCTGAGCTGAAGCATGGCGGACCTGGAGCCGTTTGTCGCGCCAGTGAAGCTACTCGGTCTCGGATGTTAACATGTTTCCGTTGAGGTAAAGCGAATAGGATACAGTTGACGCGCGGTCAATTTGTACGTACATTGTTAAAAACGAGGGGTTAAAAACAGGCACTTTACTAATGTAGGAGTCTGCCGTTTGTTACAAATTATTTTCACATTTCGAACTGCGCCTCCGCAAGTCCTGGTGACCGACCACCACGATCTTTCATCTCGGAGACTTAGCCGAATTCCTCATTTGTCCAAAACACACCGAAATCGATTGCTACTAACTGTAAGTGGGCGTTTTACGTTAAGAATATTGCTGATATATTTTTTAAATAATGTAAAAAAAAATTAAAAAAGAAAAGAACTCGGGGTTCCACTCGAAAACGGGTGATTGTGGCTTAAAACGGAAGAGAGCTTAAGGTTTACACGAAATTGTCACATTTTGGAAACCGAATGGCGGTATCAGACACCTTTTAAGATTCGTTTGGCGTACCAGCTTGCCCATGGTAGCTAACGTTAAACTACTCGAGCTCCCCTTCTTATTCTATCCTCCGTATGTTGTAATTCTTCTCAAATTGACGTTTAGACTAATTGTTGTAATTGCGATTCTGAATTATAGCAGCCGTTGTTACATTAATAGATATCGGCCAATTCAAGGCGACTAGGCCACACGGTTGAAACTGGAGTAAACTGGGGCCATCAAGGACACGACGAACAACAAGCAGCCGCCATCATAGGAGCAGAAATCGGCTACGCCTCGCTGAAGAATGCGTTGGGGGTTTTGCCTTGAAGTCCCAATGTCAAACTGCCAAAAACGGAATAAAGCGGTATCTAAATACATATGACAACAATGTATTAAATGTGAACGAATACATGTGTCGTGTTCCACGCTCCGGTCTGAGTAAACCTTGGAGAACAGTACAGGTTTGCATGGCGGAGCTAGATCCGTGTTCAGTCGGTGGTGAGGCGCTTCTGTCGAGTGGCGCATTTGGCTGCAGTGTTCCCAAGCCACCATTCCCCCTCGTCGGAGACCGAAAGCAGATCCCCCGTCCGTGGTCAGCTGGTCGCCTACAGCTGCCTGTCCGTCCACGTCCATTCGCTTCCTCCTTCCGTGGATCCTCCCCAACCGCCGCTCCGAGAGAAAAGCCTCCATTAACGAGCGGACCGGGCGAGAAAATGGTCGCTCCCGTGTGTCCAGGATAGTTTTAGTCGCGGAGCAAGAACAGTGAAAATACGCCAAACGCCGCCTGACAACATTAGCTCGACGGAGACTCCTGATGTTGTCGCTAGTGGAAGCCCTCCGCAGTGTTATTTGAGATTTGAAGCCGTCACAAGCAATAGCCTATGTCTCACCATGTAGCGTAAACGTTTAAGGGGCGGCGTAATGAACATAAACCATCATGTCGGGGCACATTTTGTTTTTACGTAATTGACAAAATACTTGATTTGGGAAAACGAGCCTAGTTAAGTTATATGAATAGATGAGTTAAAGAAGAAAAAAAAATATATACGAAACTTTATTATTAAATGCTGTGATTTTGTAAATACACTTGCAGGTTAACTGTAGGCTAAACATTAACATATAGTTCAGTATTTACATGATATTTATCAGATCACAGATATTACTTCAAGAGAGCATGCTGCTAACCTGCTGTTTGGTGCATTTGTACAGATAAAGACAACATCCACAAATGAATGGAAACATGGAGCCGACCACTCAAGACCAAGGTGTGATCTTGTTCTCCAGTTGCATTTGTCTAAATGTTGTACCCTACACAATACTTTAAATATTCAAGTTATTCTTTGAGTTTGCACTATTCTTTCTAAAGGTAATGCAATGGTAAAATATATACTAATACATCTGCCCTTGTGAAAAAAGAACTATAGTAATCCTATAATGCATTTTAGAATGGTACTGTATAGATTTCACAGTAGAAAAGAAAAAAGGTGATACCCTAGAAGAAGAAAAAACCCATAAAGTACCATAAGGCTGCAATATTGAGTACCACAGACACACTCCAAGTCCCTATAGGAATTTATAGTGACTTTTCATTAGGGATCCGATAATTAGACAACAGTTTAGACATGTATTTACTATAGCCAGTATTGTACGTTTATGTTCAATCACCACTTTGTGACCTTTCTGTTCTCACGGTATCCCAGTGTGGGCACAGGATGACCTCTTAAAACTGCTGGAATGCATGAAAGTGGCCCTGCCCCCAAAGGACTTCACTAAGTACAAGACATCAGAGTCCCACCTCGACTGGGAGAAGGTGGCCTTCAACTCCTACACAGGGGAGATGTGTAAGCAGAAGTGGCATGAGGTCTCCAAAGAGGTAGGCCAGTTTAAGGGATATTCATATTGATCAAGTGATAATCAGTGGTGTTGTCTCATTCAAGGCCAACTATTATGCTCCACTGAGTATTTGTGTTGTTTTTCTGCCCATACCACAGATTCGTAAATTCCGGACGCTAACAGAACTGATTTTTGATGCCCAAGACTTCATCAAGAACCCTTACAAGGGCAAGAAACTAAAGGTGATATAAATGACCCATTACACGCTAAACCAGACATCTCGCATGACCAATGGCCAACTAACGGTTACTTCTGAGTTGAATTCATATGATTACCCCCCCCTTTTCCCACCACAATAAACAGAAACACCCGGATTTCCCCAAAAAGCCCTTGACTCCATACTTCCGCTTCTTCATGGAAAAGAGGGCCAAGTACGCCAAGCTGCACCCTGAGATGAGCAACCTAGATCTAACTAAAATCCTTTCCAAGAAGTACAGAGAGCTGCCTGACAAAAAGAAGGTCAGTCAAAGGCAGGGCCATAGCCAGTCCAAAAATTTGATCCCAAACCTTGAGTGTGTGTGGGATGTTTTAGTTCAATTTCCCAATTTTTACAAAGATTTTTGATGACATGATTAATGTCCTGAAATATAGAAAAAAAAGACATTTTCCTTCAACTCCAGGGATCACAACACCCAGTTATGTTGAAGTTAGTCAGTCAGAGGGTTTTGCCAGGCAAGCGACCTCCTGAAGAGCTACTGTGTATGCAGAGCTTGTGTCCTGTTCAGAGCAACTTACTGGATTTGCAGACACAACTACATATAAAATAACATGGACAGAGGATGTTCTAATAAAGTATTTTATAAAGATAAAAAATACTGTGTGTTTGTCACTTAACAGCCTTGTTGCTCTCCAAGGTTCTCAGTGTCTGGAATATTTCTCCACAGCAGCCAAAGTGAATTCTAATGTCGACTATATTAACATCGGAAATGGAGACCACCCAGAAGACTGAAATGTTTGGCTAATTAGAATATGCATAAAAACACGTGGACATTTATAAAATCACTGTTATTTATCCTGCGTTGACGAATACAAACAAATGGCCCAAGTAGCTAATACATAGGCTAATTAGTCCAAACAAGCACCTGGAGTAGCTTGTAATATCTAATAGGCTACAGTTGCCTACTGTTCCTAATCCTGATCAGTGCGTGGCAGTGGGAAATGGACCTCAGCCCAAAAGTGACATTTAAATCAACAGATTGCCAACATGCCACAACGCAACTTTTAACAAGCAGTCAATAAAAGCTATAACGTTTTGAAGGCTTATTTGTTTTACATTCATTAATTCATTTTTGGTGTTAAGATGTGAAGCTCCTCAACAAAGGCAGTTTCACTGGCGTTGCTTCAGCACTTCAGGTTACTGTTTTTCTTTTGTCTTTCTGACTGCAAAAGAGGGAAAGATTTCTGATGTCTGGACTTCGGTGTCCTCATATGTGGCTCCAGCCATAGTCAAAGGGACCAAGGGGGAGCTGGGTGGAAAGTAAATGAGGGATTGCAAAATGTGATGTTGGATATTGTACATTTTCTGAACTCATTCAGTTCTGACAGAAACATACTGTTTGTTTTTATGACTACAGAAAAAATATGTTGAGGACTTCTTAAGAGACAAAGAAGTGTTTGTGCAAAGCATGCTGAGGTTCAGGTAAGATAACAGTGTTTAAAATGAAGTATTACCAATACGGGGGGTGTAAATCACCTGCAGTACATTAGTCTTACTCTTAGGAATGCTAGTTGTTTGTAAATGTTTGTATGTGTTATTTGAATGTAGGGAACTGCACCCAGATCTTATGGAGAACATGAACAAGAAAGGTTCAAATGTACCAGAGAAGCCCAAGACACCACAACAGCTATGGTACAACCATGAAAAGAAGGCCTTCCTCAAATCACACCCAGATGTAAGTCACAGCATTTACAACACCATGCAAAATGCACTCTTCTGTGGTAATTGTATGATACCACTGATGTTTACTTTTTCTGTTTGCTACCAGGCGACCACCAAAGACATTAAAGACAGTCTTGGGAAACAGTGGACGCAGCTGTCTGACAAAAAGAGACTAAAATGGATCAGCAAGTCCCTGGAGCTGCAGAAACTGTATGAGGTGAGACTATTATGATGTGTGATACATATTACACCAGACTCTTTTAACGAGAGGACTGTTGTGGTAAAACTAAATGGCAATAACAAAAGTCCATGTCAGTAGGAGGGCTTTTAATTCGTTTGTGCTGTATTCTAGGAGACTATGCGGGAGTACATCCAACAGCACCCGGAGTTAAACATGGGGTATGTCGTCAAGTCCACCCTGACCAAGGCTGAGAGGCACCTGAAGGACAAGTCAGATGGCCGACCTGACAAACCGCCTCCGTGAGTCATATGTGCAACTATGCTGCTCCGTGATCATGGTTCTCTGCCACTGCACTGTGATTAAGAGTTATGTGACCACAATGTATCGCGTGTGTGTATGCTTTCAGAAATGGTTACTCTATGTTCTGCGCGGAGTTGATGTCGAACATGAAAGACGTACCCAGCACAGAACGCATGGTCATGTGCAGCCAGCGATGGAAAACACTGAAACAGAATGAGAAGGATGGCTACCAGAAACGCTGTGAACAGGTCGGTACAGAATCATAGTCACATCACAAATGAAAATGGAGTCCCTCAAGTTTGTCTGAATATTGTCATTTTGGTTTTTCAGAGGAAGAAGGAATATGAAATTGAGATGAACAGATTTCTCTGTGTAAGTATATATATATATAAATATTTTTGTTTCTATTGCTACATCTGAACACTTTGCGCTTCCTCTGCTTAGTTTGCATGGCACTGCTGTCACTGTTTCTGTTCCTTTACTAAAGTTTGAATTGGCTTTCCCTTGTGCAAATGACGTAGTACCCGTCCACCTTTTTTGATAGAGGAATTCCTAATTTGTTTTAATCGTTGCTATGTGTACATCTGTAGAGTTTGTCAGAGGAGGAGCAGCAGCGGGTCTTGGCCGAGCAGAAGATGATAGGTTTTAAGAAGGCCGGTGCGGCCAGCAGTCCCGCCTCCAAAAAGAAGATCTCTAAAGCAAAGGTAAGACCCAGAATACAGCAAAATCCATCCAGTTTGTGGAAGTAGCTTTAAGGGCTTCATCACAGTTGCACAGATACATACCCCAATTTCCAGTCTTAGATATAGTAAATGGTATATATATATATATATGAAACAAAAATAAAATATTTTACACCACTGTGATCACAATATAATTTTATTGCGTGAAATAAGACTCATGACTATAGCATAGTGCATTAATCTCCGATTTCATTCTCTACATTATTCTTTGTGCTCAATTATTGAACAATAAAAGCGCTGGATCTCATGTATCTGAATTTGTTGTTCTGAGGTTGTAGTAGTCCCTCCCTGATATTCCACTGCTCCGTAACCTGTAGGCCAGCCCAGAGAAACCCAAAAGGCCCATCTCAGCCATGTTCATCTTCTCTGAGGAGAAACGTCCCAAACTGCAGCAGGAGCGGCCAGACCTGTCTGACAGTGAACTCACAAGACTGCTGGCACGCATGTGGAACGAGCTGTCTGATAAGAAGAAGGTACACTACTTAATGCACAGAGCAATATTATATTCGATATGACGATATATATATCTATATTTAAAAAATGCCAATCGCCATTGTCGCCAAAAAGTAGCAGAACTGCTTTACGGACATCATTACGTCATTCCCGACCCCACTTTACGTTCTCTACATTTGGACTGGAATAACAAACAAACACTGAGCAGCGTGACACAGAACAAAACTCTATTGTATTTTTGAACTGCTTGTAAACAACAGTTTTCAGTCGCGTTAATTATTCCACAGATTTTCAACAAGAAAACCTTCATCAGCTCTTATCACGTGGCTCTGTATGTAATCTGGATCGCTTAGCTCCGCTATATTTGACCAAACGCTATGAGAATACAGTTATTTTGACTCAATGCTGGGTAAGTACCGTAAAGACACCATTATATTGTACACAATATAAAGAGCGGCTGGCTTCACCATGGTTTCACAAGAGACGGCTCACTTGACCACAGTCCATGGCACGGGAAGGGTTAGCACCCCCTAGGAAACAAAAGTGTATACCGTATTTTATAAGGCGCACCGGATTATAAGGCGCACTGTCAAAGAATGGTCTATTTTCGATATTTTTTCATATATAAGGCGCATTAAGCGACACAAAACTGTCAGATAAGTCAGTCAGTCAAACTTTATTAAGCACATTCACAATAACTCAACATTGTGCAAACGTTAATGAGCGTATTCACAGTAACTCTCACCATTGTGCAAACTTTATTAAGCGCATTCACAGTAACTCTCAACATTGTGCAAACGTTAATGAGCGTATTCACAGTAACTCTCACCATTGTGCAAACGTTAATGAGCGTATTCACAGTAACTCTCACCATTGTGCAAACTTTATTAAGCGCATTCACAGTAACTCTCAACATTGTGCAAACGTTAATGAGCGTATTCACAGTAACTCCCAAACTTGTTCGGTTGTAACACGTAAAAAAACCAGTCTGATACCGCTAAATAAAACCAGTTATAACACGTAAAAAAACCAGTCTGATACCGCTAAATAAAACGTTTGTGTATTCACATAAACTCTCAACATTGTTCAGTTATAACACGTAAAAAAACCAGTCTGATACCGCTAAATAAAACCAGTTATAACACGTAAA
>OMOT01007181.1:0-13950 GCA_900312575.1 Acanthochaenus luetkenii
CAGTCTGGGGAGGGAGGCTGATGTTTACCTGCCTGACCCCCAAGGAAACATTACGGCATGAGAGCTTGTCAATCTCCAGTGAGGGAACTATTCAGCCTGCATTTTAATGCTCTGCTTCGTGATATACAGACCACTACCGTTGAGAATGTGTTAAAACAATATCTTAAATAGTTCTGAATGGGTTGGAGAGGGTTTATCAAGGACCGATGCCGGGCCCTGTCCATACGGTGCGTCTAATTTACGATCCGGTGTAAAATTCTCGACTGCCTCTTGTATTAGTATTATTCCAACCGTATTTCAAAGAACTTTTCTGTGCCATTGAGAAGCTCTCAAATGTTCACCCACGTGTAGTATACGATTTCGAATGATTTCTCGCAGCGAAGGCCTCTCTCCCTCCAGATTTGGTTCAGTAAGTAACTTTCCTCCCTAGCACACTTAATGGTGTATAGCCCACTCCCCTAACATTCACAGAGGAAATGTAGCATTGAAAATAAAGTATTTCACACTGGAAAACACATTAGTGACATGTCTTCATTTTTATTTTGTTTCTTATTTATTCTCTGTCCCTTCTGTCTTAAAAATGTTTCCCAAATCCATTCAATTCCAATTCTTCATATATATATTTATATACATATATATCACTAAATGTATATACTATATATACATATATACTATGTAACATCTTTACATAAATGCTTAATTTCTGATTTCATGTTTTGAAACTTGCTGATGGCATTCACAAATTCATTGTTTTTGTCTGCACCATTTTGGACACAACATAATCCGGCCCTTTGTTTCATTGTGTGATTTTGCTCCGGTTTTTCTTGGTCTAGTCAAGGAAATCTGTTGGCCTCTCAGAAACTAGTCTTGTTCAAGGGATTCAGGAGCACACTTTCCCAGAGGAAATGTGTGCCAGGGCAAAGAGAATTTTAGCCTGAGAGATGAATTGCCCTCCGTTTGATTTGACATCCACACTTGGTATCTCACAGTTTTGAATGTGCTTTATTTTGTCCCATGTACAAAATCAACACGTCCTCCCCTGTGCTTTGCATTGCTTCCAGAGGACTGTGAATTGTTTGCCGAAACCATAAATCCTTGTAGCCAGCTTTAGCCAGCTTTTTGTATTAAAGAAACTTTCATAAGAAAAGCTTTGTGAAGTAAATTGACAAAAATTACAAAATGCGGATGGTAATTATTGGTAATTTTCAACTGAAGGTATTCCAGAGCATACCTTTTGCTAGGTCCTGGTATGTATTTTAGGCTTTTACTAATCTAAATGAGAAAAACTTTTGGACTTTTGTTGCCATGAGCACACTTCTGCCCCAGCATGGTTAGTGTTTGTTAAATAAAAAATGCTCTCTTATAAACGCAGGCTTCAGGAATGAAAGTGTGAGGCTGTGGGGGGCAAATATTACACCAAGTGAGAGTGAAAGAGAGAAAAACAAGCAGCGTCAGAATTTAAACAAAGCATCAAATCAATTTCAATCAATTTCCTTTATTTAACCAGGTAAAAAAACTCATTAAGATTAAAATCTCTTTTCCAAGAGTGACCTGGCCATGAGGGCAGCATAAAAACATTGTTACAACAATACACACAAAAAACAGTACATACAAATAAATACAACAGTCATACAAATAAATACAACAGTCATACAAATGGAAATTAGAAGCAGTTACAATGGCCGAGAGAACTATTTTCTCTGTCTTTTAAAATGGACTTAAATTCCCCCAGAGTAATCAAATGAGGTAGTTTCAGGTCCTTCTGCACATCATTCCAGGAAGAAGGGGCAGCGAATTTGAAAGCCTTTTTACCCAATTCCGTTTTAACTCTCGGGACCTGCATCTGTAATACATCTTGAGAGCGTAGGCTGTAATGCGTTAGGTTTCTACGCATGTATATACACAAATATGTAATATCAAAGATTTATTTTTGAGGTTTCCTCTTGGTCATACTTTCTGTGTAACTTCAGGTTGTGGGTGTGGTGAGCAGATGATACAGGCGCTGCATGCTACCTGCTCTGTTTTGACTACCGTGTTTTTTGAGATCCATGGATCTCTTAAGCCTCTCCCCCGCACGCCCGCAATCTGGAATGCCAAGTAGTGTCCTTCAGGTTGAACAGGCTTAGGGTTCCGACTGAATGTCTTGCAGTCAAACGTTCCACTCAGTCATTGATATTAATGCTGCTTTCCCTCCTTTCCCTGTTCTCCTTGAGAGACAGAGAGAAACCAGCTAAACAGTCTTTGGCTCACTGGAGGCTGTAGGGAATGTTGTTTACCTTGACTTCCTTCACTAACTTCCCCTCGGCCCGGCTAAACACTGCTGTCTGTTTGTGCTGCCAACACAGGGGAGCCTGAAACATTGGAACAGCGGACTTGGGGGGCTGGTGGAGCCATAATGGCTGTCAGACCCGGGGCACAGGGGAATTTCAACCTGAACTCCTGCAAGGAGAGGCGGTCCAACAACATACACTTAACACCGTGACACCTCCATGTGTGATGGGATGTGTGCATGCACATGCAACAACGTGTGCAGCCCTCCTGTACTGCACGTCTGCTCTTACCCAGTCCCCCACCTCGCTCCTTCCAAAGCAGCCAGAGAAGCATGTTCCCCAGCTCCCTTCTTGGAGGTCAGGACTCACTGGAGTTCTCTGAAGTGCAAAAACCTCAGACTCACGATTCATTTTTCAAACATGGGGCAAGTGTTCATGTTACCACGGTCAGGGAATATCTAACAAGTGGCGTATTATATTCTTTGAGATCCCAGCTGGGAGGGAAAGAGCAAGGCAGAAAAAAAGGCAGCACAGAGAGACATGCTTATCTTAGCCTAGCTGTGCGCTTCGAGAGACCTTATTTGGCGACGTCTGAATAACATGCTATGAGGCTGGCAAAAACGCTGCCTCTGGCACTTCTCAGGCATCCTCTCTTTTCACAAAAGAGACTTGTTTGAGTGAGCTGCATGTTTTCTGGAGCTTGTGGATGCAAGTTTACTTTCTGAGGTGTTTTTGGATGCTATTTAAAAATCATATAAAAACCAAGGGCAAATGCTTCACATATACTCCCCGACACTAGTGCATTGAGAGGAGCTGACACCTTGGTCCGCAGTACACCCTTTTCCACAAAATTATATGATTATAATCGAGAGGAATTGTAGTATTTTCTCCGCTTTTAGTGGGTTATACTGTACATTAGGTCCACAGCCTATTCGTGCTCATACACAGAGGATGGTTCGCCTCATCTTTCATCTGTTTTCTTTTCACTATTTATCTTTGGGCAGAAACTTCTGGGAATGTCTCCTCTCCGCTTCCTTGGCTCAGCGCTAACCACACAAATGTGTGGAGCAGCGTTTTAAGTTTGCATGTAACATGGAGAGGGTCAGGGTTCAACCTCAGCTCCACACTGACATGCATTATGAACACAATGATAACACGAGAAGAAAACAGGACTCAAGTTTGCCTTAGCACCGATCAGATGAGTTCAAGACGTGGGAGAGAGAGAGAGAGAATCATTCTGCGTGCTTAAACTAAATCTAATTTTGTGGACGGTCTTAAGTTTTAAAGAGGTTTGGTCCTCAGTTAATTTCCTTCGACAGTGACAGTCTACATATTGTCTGCTCTGTTGCTCATAGGATCACCAAGGATGTGACATTGCAGCAGTGAAACCAGGGGAAACAATCCGGAGGGCGTTCAAACACCACTTCTAAGCCTGCTACAACATACTCTTGTCTTTTTGAAAACATTTTTCATTCAGTGGAGAAAGAGGCCTTGATATATGAGGCTCAAAAGTGGCTCAAATGGCTCAACAATGCATTTATCAAGACTTGTTTAATTGTGTTTAAGACTAGGGAGTCCTTAAGTGCTTAGTTTAGGGATTTGATGTTGCCTTTGGTTAATTATTGACGTAAACAAGAGTAGCCAAAATGATTGCCAGTGTGGCTTAGGAAAACTCAATGGCACACCATTGTGATTTCACGAAGGAGCACACATTGAACACATTTAGATTCAGCCATTGCGCCACAGTGTTTGTGCCCACATTTACTTTTATTTTGATTCAGCCCTGTAGCCACCCACAAACATAATGTAGTAATTTTGCTCAAGATAAAAAAAGCACACCAAAAAAAACAAAAAACAACATTGTCATGCAGCGGTATACCATAGCCAGTGTGTTTCTTTGTGTCACTTTGTGTAGGCTACCAACTCTTTGAACATAATAAAAACCTTTTAATGTATAATTTTATGTAACCAAAAAATGCACCTCCAAAGTTAGAGATTTCTAGACAGCGAAAAACCCTGTTCTGCAACGAGATCAAACGGATCCACTATACAAGCCAGTAATAGTCGGATATAATGTGACCTTTAGAGCGGTGGAAAAGCTGTCGAGTGGTGTGGTTCGTGTTCAGGTTTTTAATGTCGAGCCTGCCCAGCTTGACTTTCATCTGAACAAACTTACAGAAGCATGTGTGCTCGCAGCTGTAACCCCTTTGCTGAGACATGGTATGGAAGGTTAAAATAGGACACACACAGAGTAAACACACACACACACACACAGGCAGAGGGACATGTGCCATTGCAGCTTGGGACCGTCACAGCCACTGTATATCTGTGCAGCCATCGTCGATGACAGTGTGCAGTGACTGCCTCTGAAATAGCACTCGTATCCAGTAGCGTATTGGCTACTGGATGCTTTCAAACATGCCCAGACTATATTAACCCACCCTTGGATAGCTGCTATACACAAATCTATTCCCGCTGTACATCTTGCCCCGCCAACTCTAACCCCTGTCTCCTGTGCTCCTACAGCTCCTGATAGGTATGATGGGTTCCACTGATGAGATCCTCCAGGAAGCTGCCGCCGGCTGCGTGGCCAACATCCGAAAACTCGCCCTGGCCAATGACAAGGCCCGATACAGTTAGTGGTTGTCACCAATCGCAGCACCCCTGACCATCCCACTACTCTTACTGGCGCTGAGGGGCTGGTTTGGACAGCACTGGCAAATAAACTTGGAAAAAAGGGTTTGGAAATGTGCGTTTGGCATTTGGTCGATTTTTTCTATCGTTGGAAAGCCTGTTTATTTACCTTTACAATGATGTCCAACTTGTAAAGATCATTTGTGGGATGAGCAGCACAGCTGAATATGTTGGTAGCGCCCAAGTAAAATTTGCCAAAATTCTCTGCCAATGCTAAACAGTGCATTCTACTGTTGGTATTGACTCTTGTTTTGAGTTGTTTGGTGGATTGGATGATTGAACTCTTATCAGTAACAAGGAACAAAAAGACATATTGGCAATTTTACACTTTATTAATTTAATACGCTGTCAGGAGTCTCAGTAGCGGGTGGAAGATCCATATGCAGCCATAACAGCCGGGCACCACCTCCTCATGCTGGTCACCAATCTGGTCACATGTTGCTGTGGGATGGCATTCCATTCCTCAATCAGGAGTCGTTGCAGGTCAGCCAGCGTGGTTGTGTTGGTCACTCTAACACATACAGCACGTCCAAGCTGATCCCACAAGTGTTCAATTGGGTTGAGGTCTGGACGCATGGCAGGCCATTCCATTCTCTGTATTCCCACATTCTGGAGGTAGTCTGTGGTAACCCTGGCTCTGGGGGCGAGCGTTGTCATCTTGTAGGATGGAGTTACGTCCCAGATTATGGAGATATGGGGTCGCCACTGGCTACAGAATCTTGTTCCGATATCTCACTGCATTCAGATGGCCTTCAATGATGACAAGTCTTGTCTTGCCAGTGATGGAGATACCGCCCCACACCATGACACTGCCCCCACAAAAGCTGTTACTCGATTGGTGCAACAATCAGCATAGCGTTCTCCACGCCGTCTCCATACTTTGACCCTGCCATCCAACTTCTGCAGACAGAGCCTGGACTCACCACTGAACATGACATTTCCCCACATGTTCAGGTTCCATTGTCGGTGTTGCCGACACAAGCGCAAACGGGCCTAATGGTGAAGGGCAGTCATTGCAGGCTTCCTGGTAGCCTTATGAGCTCAGTGTGCAGTCTGTTCCTGACCGTCTGATCAGAGACCTGTGTGCCATAACGTCCTGCAAACCTTGCCTGCAAATCTCTAGAAGACTACGGTCCCTCAGTGCTGTAAGGGTGATGAACCGGTCTTCATGGGATGCCCACTTCGCAGTTTGTCTTTGACATCACCGGTTTCACAGAACTTGGCCTTCAGTTTGGAGATGGTACCAGGGCTGACTCCAAATAATGCTGCAACTTGGTTTTGCTGAACACCAGCTTCAACTTGCCCTATCGCACAGGCCTTATCCAGATTAGACAAATGTGGCATGCCGATGCTTGGAGCAGACACCAAATGATCACTTTATCAGGGCGCAGCACCCAGCAGGCCCCATGCACATAGGTGCTCAAAACAAGAGTGAATACCAACAGTAGAATACACTGTTTAGTATTGGCAGAGAATCTTGGCAGATTTTACTTGGCTGCTACCCACATAATCATCTGTGCTGCTCATCCCACAAATACATGATCCTTACAAGTTGGGCATCATTGTAAAGGTAAATAAAATGGCTTTCTAACTACGGTACCAGTGAAAAGTTTGGAAACACCTGCTTAAACCAGTTTTTTCATGATTAGATACAAAAAATGCTTTAAACTGTATAAACTTGTCTATAAACACTTCATATTTCATTATATGATATGTGTACTTAATCATAAGTGCATTGCATTCAAACGTTTACTTTTTAAAGGAAAATGGAAATCTTGTAATTATTTAAATATCTTGGTACAGACTGGTGTTCATGGTGACATCTATCTTAACAGATGCTCCAGGACCTGCAGAATTTTTCATATAAAAAACAAAAAAGACCACCCGCCATATTTTCAAATGCATGGCATCTAATCCTACATTAATTTCACCACATGCAGTACCATATAATTCCAATGGAGGGAAGAAGGGTGAAATTGATGTAGGATTAGATGCCATGCATTTTTAATATACCCCCCTCCCAATGAGTTAACTTTTTTTTTCCAATGCAATTCACTTATGATTATCTGCTTATATAAGCTGAAATATGAAGTGTTTATAGACAAGTTTATACAGTTGAAAGCATTTTTAATCATGAAAAAACTGGTTTCAACAGGTGTTTCCATACGACAATTAGCATTGTAAATATTGAACATTGAAATAATCGACCAAACACAAATTTTCACACAAAAAATCTGAGTTTATTTACACTAGCAGCCGTCCTATTATACCCCCCTCTTCTTTTCCCCATCCTATTACAATTCCACAATAAGAGTGTTTCAAATAAAATGTTGTATCTTGAGTGGTGAGTGTACATTTATTTGCAGTCCCGCTTCTGCTCTAGCAGGAAGCTTTTATCCCAAGCTCTGCATTTACATCAATTATCTCATCAGGAGTTCATACAAACATTTTAGGAAGTCCTCTTCTCCTTCTCTTACCACTTGGAACTTTTGATGATAAAAATAAATGCTTCATTCTCATGTTTGTTCTTACGCCAGATACCCCACACGTTCCTGCGAATAAAGCGGTTCGGAGCATATTCTCTCAGTCACATTCCTTACGTTATCCACACAAGACCACGATATCTAAACAAGACCCACATCTGGTTGGGTTGCTCAACCTCCTCTTATACATATACTCTGTAGCTGTACGATGTACAGTATGTACCAACAAACTCAGAAAACACAACCTGCTGTGAGACATTTGGATAAACTCATTATTAGTTGATACATACAATATTGTTTTGGGGAATATAAACTTATTTGAAAAAGAAATCAAGTTCTATTTTGTTATTTTATTTGTTAACGTTGTTTTTTATATACAATTGGAGGCTTCCATACAATGAGATGCCAGTTATAAGTAGCTTTACAGATTATGGACATTTCCATAGATGTCATCGAATCCTGTTTCTCTATGCATATTTTGTACATTGTCTTAGTGATGGTTTGCAAGTGCTGCTCTTTGCAGCTGAGCTGAGCTTGTCTGGCCCTTGTCTTTTGCCCTGTGTTCTTGTTTAGTCTAAACAGGCCATGTGAGGATCAACTGTTGCAAAAACTGTTGGCTTCGGCCACCACCAGCCTCTTGCACGTCTGTCTGCCTCTCTGTCTTTCTGATCCTACTGTCCTGGTCTCAATTAGCTTAGATGCTCAGCACTCAGCCACAGAGACTGCCACAAAAGCTCAAGGGACTTTCATCATTAATATCAGTCACATGCTAATATAGAAAATTAGCAAAACATTGAAAATATGTGGTTGAAAATCCTCATCACTCTTTGAAGTTTAAGCACTACCAGCTGTTATCGGGGGTCGCTGGCAGAGCACGGATGGAGGAGAGTGGATGAGTGAACTTTAACTTGATTACTCTAAAGAAGCAACTCCTTCCAAAAACACAACTAGGAGCTGGAACTTGGAGTGAGCCACTGTCTCCAAACCATTGGAAGCAAATAAATCCACCATGATTAATGGCTCTTTAATTCCATGCAACAAGCTTTATGGCCTCCAAAACATGCCGTACGTCAAAGCAGATTTTTCGGAAATGTTTAAAGGAAAAGCGTTTAGTAACCTAAACAAGCAAAGACGGAAGCCGTTATTGTTATTGTTCTCTTGTGTGGCAACTTAATCTTTCCTTCTCTCATTTTTCTTTCTTTCCTTCTCGCCCTCTTTTTGTAGTTCTATACAGAGGTCGCTGACTGGAGGGATATGCATAACTAACATCATTAAACAAATGTTGCATGTTCCAATGAAGGGCAGGAATTTACGAGATGTGCAACCCAACTCCATGTTTCAGCCACCGGCGGGACGGGCCGGAGGCTCTGTCTGGGAGTTCAAGATGCCTAGCATTATCCACAGAGCTTTAAAACAGAAAGATCCTCGCCACAATGGCTTCCCAGTGTGTCCTCAGACCTGGATGAGCCTTGATTTACAATTTTAAAGCCCTCCACTTGCTGTTGTCGTAAAGACATCATATACTTCACTTCACTCTCTGAACCCTCTGTAGCACTGAGCACAGGAGAGAGGCCGAGCGGAAGTAGCAAGTTGGTTTCGGGAGCCTGTCCCTCAGGCCCATTGGTCATAAAGCCACAGTTGAGTGTATTAGTTGAGCCACAATCCCTCTGAGAAAGGAAACTGCCACTTTCTTTGGCTTGCCGTCTGACACAGGGACATTATTCACGGGAAATTAGAGGTTGTGCCTCCACTCCTCGGCAGAGGCAGCAATTATGTCCGGCCCTGGCCTTTCTGGTCGCCATTCGAGATCCCGTGCTTCTCATGGATTCACGGAAGGGATGGAAATAGTGGAGGGATATCCCTGATGTTGTGGCTCCTGTTTTGAGGGAACATGTAGGCCCTGGCATCTGCCACACCCCTGTAGGTCAACTGCTATTTCTCACCATTGGCCTAACCTTCACCCTGTCCAGGCTCCAGTGGATGATTCTCTATAGGTCCGGGTGATGGACACAACCGAACTCCAGGGTTTTATTACACATTAGACTAGACTTGTGTGTGGAAATACTGTTTCTACAGTCATGAGACATATTTGTCCACAGCTGGATGGACAGAGTAATACATTTATATCACTGACTTTTATGGTCAGGCAGTACTTTAAAGAATGGCTGAAATATTGTGATACTAGCTCAGTTGTCTTAAAATGGAACAGCTCTTTTGAAGTATTTTAAAGATCCCACATCTCCCCAGGCGCTCTGCAGCAATATTTCATAAAACAAACTAATGAACAGTAAAACTTCCTTCCAAATATTAGAAGTGGCTTTCTGTCCCCTCCAGTGTCTGAGGACCGTTTTTCTAATATAAAATCGCAAGCCGTTGCACAGCAGCAGCAGCAGCAGTAAGGTTTGCTTGCGATGCTGCCATTAAAAACATGCGTGTACACAAGGGCCTCTCAGAGTTCCATCCGAACAGAGAGCGGAGCTGGGGCTGGTAGCGGAGGACCTGGGGTGAACACAGCTTCTGTTCTCAATCTGTACACTTGGTTTTATATCACTACAGGCTGCTCACACCACCGGGCCTGTTGGTGTGTGCCTTGCGTGTCGTGCTCTCCAACTGTTTACACTGCGGGCTGCCTCCTGCGTCAGCTTCCTTCCCTCGGCGGCTCGCGTGATCTCACAATCCAACGCTCCTTGAAAGGTTAAAGTGCCGTCTTGTAATACCCATGCGTTGCTCAGTGGTTTTTTGAGACATTTTTAAAAGGCTTTCATGGCCCTAATGAATCCTGACGTACCCTTCCATAAAGTGTAAATAACAAGCTGGCATGACAATAAATAAACAGAAATGAGTGGGCAAACGCCACGTCGTCTGGGTCAGGTTTCAGGGCCACGAGAGTGAAAGTCCATAAAGGTCTCGACAATATTAATAATACCTATATTGGTCATGACAGCTGTGGCTTTTGGTCATGTACATTGCTTACAGAGCTTACTGGGCTTCTTCCAGAGGAAACGTACCTGCGATATTGCGGACCAAACAGTAGCCAAAGTCTTAGGAGATATTTTCATACGGCTTTAAAACGAGGAATGACTCAGCCGCGACTTGTGGTGTATTTATCAGTCAAACTTTTGTGTGTGTGGTTGTTGAAGTCGGGATTGGTTGGTCTGTTTGCTTGCACTTGAGAAATCCCAGACACCAATTTTTTTGCATGTATTTTGATGGAAAAAAACCACATATTCTTAATCTGTAATGCAAAGTAGTTACCGTATGTTTAATGTACTTTTTTAAAGTTTTTTGTTCACATAAATGTTTTGATTGACCTAAACCCTAACTGGACCTTTCTAGCTTTTCCTTACATCAAACTAGGAGGGAGGGGATGCTGATAGCCAATAAGAAGTGATATGCAGACAGAGGGAAATGTCTCGTAAAGATGCTACAAAATGCAGAGTTCCTCACACAGCAGACGGTGATGAATTGGCACTTGCTCACTGCAGCGCAGCTGTGAACCGTGAGCACAGCCAGGTTTCCCTCACTGGATTGTGAACCAACCTGAGAGCTCCTTGTGGCACCCCACCAACAATGATATTATCCCAGAGTTGTCATCGGGAGCTTTTCATCAAGCTATCACAGCTCTGGAACTGAGGGGAAGACGTGCAGCGGAGGAGACTTGCACCTAATCAACAAATCAGCAGCAAGGCATGAAAGAGCATCCCATGTAAATCTGTAACTGATTGTGCGCTTTTAGACACGAGCACAAAGAAATAAATATATGGGAGACGCTACAGGCTTGAGTTTCTTCACAGAATTAGAGTAAAGCGTGTAAAAGTGGTCAATTAGGCAACCGTGCATTGTTCTGCTCTGGCGTGGCTTTGGGTCTGATGCTGTTTTTCTCCTGCTATAAATCTGACATGAATAAAAGTCCTCCCCCTCTGTGCGATGCATAAATAACCCCCAGTTCCAATCCGGCTCACTGCTGCCTGTCAGTTTGCCCAAGCACTCCCAAGCACTCCCAAATACTAACTGGAAAACACCTGGAGACTCAACAACCACAGATAACGCGACGGAGTTATAGAGGCACTGACACACGTAACTGAGACACTGACACGATACACGGCCGTTTCAGATATGCCTCTGTTATTCTTGCGCGAGTGCGTCGTTTTGGCAACAAGTGCACTTTGTCTGACGTCCCGTTCACGATGCGAGTGTGTTATTTGACCGTATGTGCCTATTCAGTAGCCATTAGCCTGTTCCTACCTAGGGTGCTGGGAGGGTAGGCTCGCCTGAACAAACGTACCCAAAATAAAACAAGAATAGCTCCACATCTATTAGGTATATATGCTTGACATCTATGGACAGACAAGAACTTAGAGAATCTATTCCCAGTGTCAGTAACCTGACTGTTACTATGCCAGAGTAAACGCCGATAAACCAAAGGAGAAAATTTCATTTTTTATCCTCGCCTAAATTTTTTTACTAATTAAACAGTGGATAGCACCATGATGGCAATGATCCCATGAACAGAGATGCCACTGTGCCATTAGTGCAATCTTAGTAATAATATAAAACACTAGGGAAGTGCAGCGTGTCAACTTCAAGTATAAAAGGTATATATAAAAAAGATTTACAATAAATAAATAAAAAGAATGTGCCTAATCTGGTACTTCAGTAACAACAAGAAAACACACAATAGTGTTAAAGGCCTATTACACAATCAGTTGACTGGCCATACAGTACATGGTCGCCCATTGCACTGTGGGTGTGGGGCAACAGAGAGGTTTTGTCGAGTTGGTGAAACGAACAAGTATGAAATAAAATCAGAACCGTCACGTTTAGTTATCATCAAATGCCCTGAAACACAGACATAGTGGACAAAGTAGCCTACAGTCAGTAGGAGTGGTCCCTTTACTGAAACCACTAGCATGAAGTAAAAAGTTAAATATCTCGTTTGATAATGAAATGCCGATAAAACCGTGTATTCGTGGAAAGCCACGTTTAGAGAGACAGCAGAGGGTTAAGATAGTACTGTGTGTTCCACGTTACTCTCCACTGTGACCTAAGGAGCGATCCCAACAGCTTCTGATGGGTTTGACTCTTGATTGCTGAGAGTCTGCGTGGACCGACGGCGTGCGTTTAAACGTCCTGATAAGTGTCTCAAATGGTGAAACCCTTTCTAGAAACAGCAATTGGGTCATTTTAAACAACCTGAGAATGTTCTCCTCTGCTAACGGTCACATTTTCCACCAAAGCTGGCAAACTATCGAACGAATATGTCCACGGTTAGTAATCCCTGTAATTCCAACTTGGTTTTACATGGCAACAATTAAATGCAACTCTGGTGTGAAACTGTGGGTTTAAATGAGGGGCAGATTATGGGGGCAGAGGCTGGGGGTTTAAAAAGTCATTTGGACTCTAATGGTGTTGACGTAAGGCTTATTCCAATGGCAAACGTTCTGATACACATGGATGTTTCGATTGGCAAAAAGCAGGGCGTTCCCCGCTGATTTAGTGACGTTTTTTTGTGTTGTTGTTGTTTTGTTCAAAACACTGAAGTTGCGATTGGCTGACATTTGGTTTCCACCGGGGAGTGATGAACGTGACGGCTAGAGAAGTGGATCAGAGCGCTGTACAGACGGCCATTGGTAGATTGAGATGAAATAGATCCTACTGATAGGATCCACGCACGTTCCCAATGTCCACGGAACGGTTGTGGCGTCCCACAGGGTTGTGGCGTCCCACAGGGTCACGGCAGGTCACAGAAGTCCACTTCAGAGGGGAGAAAGTCAACGTAACGACCCGACCTTCATTAAAGAGATTACGTGACTGGGCCTGTTCATGGCGTGTTTGCACAAGCTGTTAGCAAAAAGCGACTTCCCCCGTGAAATGAAAATAAGCACAAATAAACAATAATTACACGGATCCCTAACCCTTCATATGGGTCTCGCTGCTTAGTCGCCGCCTTGGATAAACCCCAAAGGAGCAGGCAGCCGAGGACCTCGGGACCCGGGACGCAGGGTGTGTAATTACAGTCGGTGAGAGGGTTCATCAGTGGCGTGGAACCACCTCAGCCTACGCTCGGGTTGATTCTAACGGAATGTAATGCGGCAACCGTAAGGCGAGCAGCGAGCAGCCTGTTCACTGGGAGATGATCTGGTCACATGACAAAGCGTCTTCCAGGTGAGTCAACATCCAAAGGAACCTTAACCTACACCAACATATGTCTGGTTGTATTGTAGACTGTATCCCTGCACTGCAAGAAATGTCAATTTCCACATTTAGACTAAGATTCAATATTAAAATAGTATTATTATGTATTCACTTATTAATGATGAATTCTGCCATTGGGGTGTAATAATCCCGCTGGCTCCCAGTGCAGTTTCACTTGTTTCAGGAATTCCCCAGAACCCAGAGTGAATCTCTCGAAACAACCGAATCACTCCATCAAGAAGAGGACACTCCATCTCTGAAACCACCATCCTGATCCCAGTCGATGGAAGCAGGTGGAACGATTCCAC
>OMOT01007207.1:2912-14135 GCA_900312575.1 Acanthochaenus luetkenii
CCCCGGCGGCGTTCCAGACGTCACGCTACAGCTTTACCGTGCCCGAGGACGCACATCCTGGCACCTCGGTGGGCATAGTGGAGGCCATCAACCCAGCCAGTGAGTGTACGCTTTAATCCGCCTCATCCAAACGAACAGATGACAGATAATAAAGCAGACAGCTGTGCAGTATGTTGTGATGAACATGAACGTACAGCTGGAATAATTTGTTATCATAATTGTATTTGTCTTGTTTGATTTGGGACCCAGCTTGTTAAAAATTGTACAGGAAAAAGTCTGCGACATTTTACATATCGTGAGCACCAATAGGATTCTGAGACAGGAAAGGAGCTACAGTCGACTCGCTTGTATTCTGAGACTCTATCGCGACTCTGTGGAGGTGATTCCCCGGATGATCCCCTCACAGGCCGCTTGGTGCGGCGTCACCGCCTCCAGTCCCTTCACCAGCGAAACCTCCCTACGGCGCTAGACAGTCATTTTAGGTTGTCTAATCAATTAACAGATGAACGCCTCAACTTAAACCAGGAAATATCAATCCTCCTGGGAGGGTCGGGCTCCCTTAAGTCCCCTGAAGCTGAACTGGTCTCCGCTTGTTACAGTAGTTTGTAGTTACTGTATAATGCAATGGGGTCCACTGACTTGTACTGTAATTACTTAATGTTGCCTTGAGTGTGTGTGTGGGAGAGTGTGTGTGTGTGTGTGCTCATGCAAATAACGTTTTTGAGTTTTGTGAAATAATTGTACGCAAATGTCTTGACTATGTCGTGAATTATTTGTACCCAAACATACAGTGAAAACAACGTGTGAGAGACTGATGTGCAGATAAATGAGTTGCTTGTCAAATGTCTTCGTCCTCACAGACTCCGTGGAGTCGATGTCCTACCGTGTCTCTTCTGGAGACCCTCAGGGCTTGTTCTCAGTCCACCCGCAGTCTGGCCTGATCACCAGCAGCCAGCCCCTGGACCACGAGTCCCAGCCATACGCCCTGCTGGTTCTCCAGTCCTATACTGGCACCTCTCCTGTTTACAGCACCACCCAAGTCAACATCACTATTGCCGATGTCAACGACAATGCCCCCGTCTTTCCCAAAGCCAGTGACGCGGTCACAGTGTCCCGGAACACGCCCCCGGGAACAGTGCTGTTCATAGCCCACGCACATGACCGCGACAGCGGTGCCAACGGGAGGGTGCGGTATTACCTAACCCCGGGGGAAACCAGTGGAAATGGCACTTTTGTTGCCGACCACAATTTTGGAACCGTAACATTAAATCGGAGTTTACACTTGGACGCTCGGCAGAGGTACAGCCTTGAAATCCTGGCTAAAGATGAAGGGGAACCTTCCCTCAGCTCCACCTTGACCCTCACAGTCAACATAGACCACACCACCGCCGAAGACACCCTGGCATTCGAGACGTTCGTCTACCAGGTGGAGATAGGAGAGGGCTGCCGGAAAGACGCGCGGGTCATCCAGGTCAGGGCACACCGAAGCCGGGGAACCCGCACATCTAACTCAGGCCTCACGTACTCCTTGGAGCCAGAAGCGGGGTTCCCTCCTCCTCCCTTTCGGGTTCACCCGAGGAGTGGGTGGTTGCATCTCTCCCACAGCCTGGACTACGAGACGGAACCCATGTTTCGTTTTAGAGTGGTGGCCACAGCCAGCGACGCCGCGCTAACCAACACCACGGCTACAGCCACCGTAATAGCGCTGGTGCTGGATGCCAATGACAACGCCCCAGAGTTCAGCAGTAAGGTCTACTACTTCACAGTGTCAGAGGGGCCGTCGCCTCAAGGCCTGGTGGGAACAGTCAAGGCTGTGGATAAGGACGCCGGGGAAAACGCCCGGCTGTCCTACGTCCTGCTCTCAGATGGGAAGCACTTCCGCATCAATGCCGAAACAGGTAAAGCATTCGCAGTGGTTTCAGCAAATATTGTGTTCTGCTGTGGAGCATCCCAACCGCTCTCTCTCTCTTCACCGCACCCATCCAGGCGAGATAATCAACTGGGCGGCGCTGGACCGGGAGCGGCACAGCCAGCACAACCTGAAGGTGATGGTGACAGACCAGGGCCGCCCTCGTCTCAACGCCACCACCACCGTTCACATCCTGGTCACTGACATCAACGACAACCCTCCACAATTCACCCACCTGCCTGCCACCAAGGAGCTGAATGTTCAGGTACTCGTGAAACTTTGTTTATATAGCACTTTTCTAAAAAACTAAGAAAAATAATGATGCAGTAGTCTGACAGCAATTGAGTGTCTCATAATATTTGACTTTGCTGTGCATTATTTTACGGGTTGAAGTCTCTCTTTGCTTTTATGATTTTACTGATGAGGCTGAGGCCATTTAACCTGGGCTGAGCAATCAAGTTCTGTTCTATTCTATTCTATTCTATTCCACTGACCATTGTTTTTGACAAATGGACGCTATGTCACCTTTACCTTCATAGGAGCTAATATCTTAATACCTCCTATTGTTCGGCATCGTTTTCTCTGTTATGGAGATAATTGGTCTATTGATATTTTGTATACAGATTTTCATTTTTGTATTTATTTCTGCCATAAGCATGCTAGTTTGTATTAAAATGTGCCTTAAACCCCCAAACAATTCACAAAAATCACATTTCATGATTTCGTGAACATGCCGTGCCACATGTCAAATCTTTCTGAAAAACATTAGTCACAGTGCCATAATCCAGCGTCTGAGGAACCGGCTTCTCTTCCCTCTCTTTAGACAGCGTAAGGCTCAGTGAAGAGACTTTTCATGGAAAAGTGTCATCTGAAAGGTTAAAGTCATATTTGTGTGGGTTCCTGCTGTATTTAAGGTAAATGTCCAGGTCCATTGGAAGTCTGTGGTGGTGAGGAATCACCACAAAACAGCTAGAAAATATCTCACCGCCAATACTGACTTGCATGAAAGGCAGGAAAGACATCAGACCCCAAAATAGCAAAACACTGCTATAGTTTGTCGTCTCTTCATTGCAGATGTGGGCCGGCCTGCCGACCGGATCCGTGGTGACCAACGTGTTTGCTAAAGACTTAGATGCAGGAGAAAACGGAACAGTTACCTTCTCTTTGATCACAGGTGAGTTGTGAATGGTGTATGTTTGGATTCGGTGGAGCTGTAGAGGACGCACATTTACTACTGTGTGCCACTTATTGACGCTAGCACCCTGTATTTCTCTCTCTTGATCTTGAAGACGATGGCCTTGGACACTTTGAGATAGATACTCAGAGTGGAGACGTCAGAACAACGTCGCTCTTCTCCCAGAACATCGAAACACGCTACACTCTGAGAGTAGCTGCTAAGGACGGCGGGCCCACACCCCTGGAGGAGACTGCAGTCATTCATGTACAGGTACACGCCCAATGCATGCTGTGATACCTTTTGAGTGATGAGTTGGAAGGGAATATTTGGATAATATGATGATTGATTGATAATTTTTCATAAGTAATCTTTGTACGTAAGTGTTGCTGTTGATCTATGGTGTTCTTCTTTATTCAAATTCCTGGCACATGAAAATGTTCTCACTGTAATACATTTGACTCTCACTCAGATTCAGTCTTTGAAATTGTTGAATTATATTATATGTATTTAATCTCCAGGTTCATGGTGTTGAAGCTCAGTTTGGCAGCTCTGACAACCAAATTGTGAGACGCTTTTCAGTGAGAGAGGACACCGAGCCGGCAACTGTTATCGGCTCTGCCGGCATTTCAGACAAAGGGAGATTTCAGTATTCTGTCGCCGAGGGCGACGGGAGTGTTCACTTCGGTATCGACAGCTCCTCTGGCGACATATATATTAACCAGCCACTGGACTATGAGTCTGCCACACAGTACTTCCTGGTGGTGCGTGCCGAAGATGAAGGACTCGCTCCCTGGATGAACATGTCTGTATTGGTCAGTGTGAGAGTGGAGGATGTAAATGACCACACACCCTGGTTCCCGGAGAAACTGGTCACGTTTGGTCTGAGGGAGGATATCGCAGTTGGAGCGCTGGCATTTGCCTTCCATGCCAAGGATGCTGACGGGAGCTTGCCTAACAGTGCCCTCCGCTACTCCTTGACCTTTGACCCCGAACCGGGACTGTCTGGTTCGCCGTCACTCTTCCCCTTTCAGATCGACCCTCACACAGGACGCCTGACTGTAGCAGCGCCCTTGGACCGCGAGACCACCCCTAGTTTTGCCTTCACTGTAACCGCCACTGACCGGGCAAAGAGGAAGGTCGACCGCAAACGGACATCTGTGACAGCTCAGGCCTTCCTGCTAGATGTGAACGATAACCGCCCGGTGTTTATATCATCTGACACGGTTCAGGCGGTAGAGGATGCAGAGGTGGGGGGTCTGCTGCACCATGTTGTGGCTGTCGATGGAGATCTGGGTGAAAACGGCTTGGTCTCCTTTGCCATTGTGGCAGGTAACAAGGAAGGATTCTTCACACTGGAGGAGAAAACAGGTGTGTTTTTTACAGGGTATGATCAATGAATTGATGATGGATTATTTCACACTGAATAATGTTCCTATTTAACAAAAAGCTCTGGTTGAACTGTCGATTTAAAGACACATGTTTTAAACAGTCTCTCTAATCTCCTCGGCTACTGGAATATACTGGAATATTGCAGCGGCAAGAATATGATGTAGATAGGAGTACAGTAAAGTAGAAAATATTGAATATTAAAGATGCAATACCCTTAATATGCTAATACTAGAGTTCCTATTGGCTAGAAATGATTATCGTTACGGTAAAAGAGGAAGTAGTGGTTTCTGGAGGGTTGGGGCGCACCCTAGGGTAGTTTATCAAACCACATCAGTGGTCAAGTGAATGGTTAGTGGGGCGTCCTGGTGGCCAATCACAGAACTTGTTTCCAGTTGTTAGGAGCCAAGCACGTTGTCTTCAAACCAACACTGACAAATATGACTTTTGAAACCATTTCTGCCAGCAAGATTGGGAAATGTTTCCCCCCTCTGGACATTTTCTCTCTAACTCTTTTCCGCCTCCTGTAGGACTCCTGTATCTCTCTGCCCCTCTGGACTATGAGGCCCAACCCTCCCACCACCTCACCATCCGGGCCGTGGACCAGGGCCTGCCCTGCCTCTCCTCCACCCAGACCCTGACAGTGGAGGTGGGGGATGTGAACGACCAGCCACCTGTCTTCCAGCAGGACATCTACAACGCCAGTGTGGCGGAGAACAGAGATCCTGGAGAAACAGTGGTCAGGGTCTCTGCCACAGATAAGGATTCAGGTAATAATGATGAGCTATGGATATAGCATCGCATCATTAGACTTGCATTCTGTTACCTGTCCAATACACGTCTATTTAACCAAATGTCACAAACCAACATGTTTGTACCTAGTGACAGAACATTCCAAGGTGAAAATGGAAAATTGTTCTCTCCTATGTTGCTGTTTGCAAATCTCATAGAGATAGATATGGTGTCACTGGCAACATAAAAGAATACATCCTAGTAGGATAAAGAACAAAGTAAATATACTGTATATGTTCAATCGCACAACGCGTCGGACACAAGAAAATATATTCCTACATTAATTGACATCTAATGTGACACCGGTCCGATCTGATCCGGATTGATTTGCAGTTCGGAGTTTGAGAAGCCCTGGGTTAGTGTCCGTGTGTTGCTATGAATGAAAACAAGGAGATAAGAATAGAACGGTTTGCTCACACAAATGAAGTAAATAAGCCGAGGAGTCAATTCTTCTCTACAATTTGCAGATATGTTACATTGGGGAGCTATTTGATGAGACCGCTGAAAAAACCATTAAAGTACAGCCTGAAATAGAATCCTTTGGAAGTGAGTTGAGTAGGTGACAATATGCATCTAAAACGCCTAGATGGCAGCACTAGCATGTTAGGTGTCCTTCAGCCCACAACATACAACCAAAGGGAAAAAATACAAATAAAAAACTAACGGGCAAAGCCTGTGTGCTCCACAAGGATTTATGATACACTGTTTTATGCAAATCTATGTAGAATTTAAATTATTTGTTTCAGTTTATATTCTGTAGCACATGACCAAAGAACAATAAAATACTTTAAGACTTTAAGAAAAAGAGAAAACTCCCTGGTAACCCTTTAAATTACAGGCCATTTATTACACAGTAATGACCAGAAATAACTACGTACTGTCCTGGTAAAATAGATGTAATAACTAGTTATAGCATTAGAATGACTGGTAATTACTGAGTAATATACAAGTAAAAAAAATAAAGGTGCTTTTACCAGTAATTGTATTAGATAAATGGCACGACCACACACAATGCTGGAGGTGAAGGATAAACTAGTTCAAAAAGGAAGAAACACAGCGTCCCCATTGATTTATGTGGAGGGAGATTCTTATAGAACGTGACGACACCTGCGCAGAAACAATCAATGTTTTTCATTAGGTTTTCATTTGCTTATAACTTAGAATACATACAATAATACATTATATATTTGAGAAAATAAATACCAATACTAATTATGTACAATATTCATACAGGTATACAAACGTACTCCATAGTAACTCTACACAAATAACAACAGAAACCCCAGAACAGGCGTAGCACCTTTTTTTACTTGTATATTACTCAGTAGTTACCAGTCATTCTAATGCTATACAGAGTTATTACATCTGTTTTACTTGGAAACGACTTACTACGTAATGAATGGTCTGTAGTTTAAAGGGTTAAAAATCCCCCAACTTAAGCCTCGGCCACATCATTTCTGTTCATCATCAGTAACACATAGTGACAACTGACAGAATACATGTAAGCAACGGCTCACAGTCGGCCGTACCCTGCTGGCTTTGGTCAGACTGAAGTGGTGGAATGAATCCAGGTTAACCAGCTTTGTCACATGCTAGTCTAACTGTGCATCACACCAAATGACATTCATCTGAACCCCAATCGCATTCGCACATCTACGCATCAGTCCTGTTTATTGTGACATGTTGTGCACGGGGCCTCCTAAAGCCCCAATCCGTCTCCTCATGTTGACAGCGCGAGTCCTTTTAAATGCTGTTGGCACATGGAGGCGGAGGGTCATGTGGTCGGAGGATCTGCGCGGGAGGGGTTCCGACGTGAACTAACATTCTTGGGGGTGAGAATTGTCCAAGAACAGCAAGCACACGGCTCCACTGGGAGATTTGAAAGGTCCTCTCTCGTGATGCTTTCCCTAATCCAAACCATCTGTGCTAATAGGCCCGTGTTTTCATCTGTCTCCTCAAATCACCTTGTCTGGAACCTGTGGCATGCTCAGACTGCTCCCCCACCAGTCTTACTTGATGCTCATGTGTGCTCTTTCACCAACACTCCCTAAAGATGACCATTGTTTTGTGCCCGTGTTGGTCTTTGTATCCAGTTTCCACGTGTTGGAGTCAGTTAAATCAGATGTGCAATATCAATGCATGTGGCAGCTGACCTTATATACTCTCTGTTCAACCTAGATTTGACTCAAGAACTAGCGTTTATTGAGTAAATGTTCATAACTTTGGAGTGAACTCTAGAATAACTGTGCTATCCATGGGGTTATGATGAAACTGCAGATCATGTGAATCTGGAGCAAATACAATGTTATTAGTTGTGCTTTCATGGTCAGATTTGATCAACACATCAGACTTTCCAATACAATTATAATAAAACTCATTTACATTAGGACTTGCAATTGCAGTAAATAACACAATTATTTGCTAAATATTACACTCAAGATTATGTACGGTAGGCTCTACTGTGTGCATACTTGTTGTTAACCTCAGTTTATTGTGACACAGAAAACGGTGTGTGTATATGCAGAGTGGTCACATTTGCTGGGTAAAAAAGTCACACAGTAAATTATGCTCTTTACTTGTGAAATAAACCTTAATGAGAGCATGAGGCGGATGCTCCCTCCCTTTTCCCTCGTCATCATCACCCTTCATCTGTTTCCTACCAGCCGAACATCTACATCTCACACTATCCCATATCCCTGAGCACTGCACCCCTGTTCATTGTCCACCGCAGTTGCTCCCCTCTTGGCAGGGGTGAACAGGGGACAGCAGTACCTTCCACTTTTCACTTGCACCCCTGACAACTTCTGTAGAGACCCTGTGAAAGTGAGCTGATGTAAACCACGTGCATAGTTCTGCAACAGCTGCTGGTTAATGGTTAGCTTCACCACCTATTTATTGTGTGTGTGTGCCATAAAAAAAGAAGAAGCCCACACTCAATGCAAAACTTGTTTGGTGTAACTTGTGTCACGTAACGGGTGGCTGCAAGAGGAACGACCACAGAGAACCAAGTGGCAGTAGACAGGGTGTGAGGGCCGACAGAGAGGCTGTGGATCTGGGCCAGACCGGACGTCAGGAGGGCTCAGACCCTGGTCTGGAATAATAGCGCAGCGTAGAACTCAAATAAAGGTTTGCCAAGGCCTTTTCCCCCTGTCATTTTTTAAAAAAGTGACAGATTATATCTAGTGATTTATACCCGTGGTGCTGTTTTCAATTTGGAGATCAGATAAGGCCTCTCTGAAATGGAAGTTGTTATAAACATGGACTGACCTAATGAGGTGCTAAACTGAAGCTTGGGACTGGAATTCGTATGTATTTTAAAGTTAAGATTAAAAGGGCTGATGTCACATTATTTTAGCATCATCATTTATAATGCGCTAGCATGTTTTGGGAAAGTTTTTTTTTCAGACATGAAAAGGCTTTTTAATAAGAATTTGATCATTTTAATGTGTATGAATATCTAATTCATTGCAAAGGCTATATGAATTACCAGCGTCTGAGCACTTTTCTTTTTCATTCACCATTTTACTATTTCATCTAAAATTGTCCTCAGTCTAGTACTGTTTATAAAACGTCCATTTTCATTGACCTCTTTGGCGTTTTCTGTCCCTCCCACAGAGGTGAACGCTGCGGTGTGGTACAGTCTGTTGCCCGGCCCTGGGTACGAGCTCTTCAGCATCAACCCTTACACTGGCCTGATCACCACGACCTCCCACCTGGACAGAGAGCAGCACCAACATTTCACTCTCAGAGGTAGGACGCACGAACAAGCACACGCTGCTGTACACACACACACACAGAGAGAGTTACACCCGAGAGGCAGAGAAGTGGTACAGTAGCACTGTGAGTAGTGATAATACTCACTGGGCAGTAAAAAGTAGAATTGGAATAAATCATGTGAAAACCTGATAACTCCAATTTGGGTGATTTTCATGGTTTAACTCACTTGAAGGATTAAACTCTGTGGGTTGAGAAATTAATATTTTTTATGAAACCCTTTCAAATCCTCATTGGATAAACCAAAAAATATTTATGGTGGTCAAGCTGAAAACAAAGCTGTTGTTCTTGGTTCCTGAAAAGTTGACATTTTGGAGATAACAACGTTTTCACCCGACATATGTGTTTAGAACGGGTTCAATGAAACACAGTAATCACACAAATCATTTGATACGGAATCAATACAAGTAGGAGAGAGAACATGATTTTGTCTTTTGCATCATTATGATATTAAGAAGTCATGAGTATAAGCTCAACTGTGGACCCATTTTTAAAAGTCTGTCACTCTGCACTTTGCAAAATGTTCTTGCTTTAGCTGCACATTTAAGTCGTCGCTTGGTTTGTCGTATCTTTCCACCGCAGGGTTGGAAAATACCATAAAACACTAAACAGAAAAGGAAAGAAAATAGCAAAAGGAAATATATCTTAATACCTAAACAAATCGTCTAAAGTCTCTCTCAAACGCAGATGTTTTTCTCATTCTCTATCCCTCTCTGTTTCTTATTCTGTACCTCTCTCTTGCCATGCTTCACAGCCAAAGTCATAAAGAATCCAAGGTCTACCCTCTGTATGAATGCAACATTATTCAGCAGATTGATTTATGTCAAGGAAACAGTGGACTTTTAAGGGGCTGAGGTATAACTAACTTCTACTGACTGTGCTGCTGCACCGTTGGTCTTTTGAAGTGTATTTAGTTTCTCTCTCATGGGCATATAATTACATTCAAAGTATTCAGTAATGTTTAGTGATAAACTGCTTTCAGATGTTGGTATCGTGGTATTTGTACAGTCAGGGGTATGATGAACAATTAAATATAATAATGAAATATAATAACAGGAAAGCCAAGATGTCTTGGAAGTTGTGCCAGAATCACACAGGGGTATTGTGAAATACCAAAATATGTGTGGACAATTTCCCCTGGCTGCAGATGCATTTGGGAAAAGAAACAAAATGCAAAGTTCGTATCAGCAAGTATTACATGCTGTTGCAGTACAGACAGACAGGTTATGCTTTTTTTATTTGTAGATTAAGCATTTTGTCTGCACTGCTATTAAAAGTGTAATCTTGCCTCAATCTTTGGCCAGCATAGATTTGAGGTAAAATACTATTGGTTCATTGCTCTTATTTCGGGACTGAGAGGGACCAACCACAACTGCGCTGATGTAACATTGGTTGAAGTGGATCAAAAGACGATTTGTTTTAGCATAAGTGAATTTCCATACACTCCTACTTTCCTATTTTCATTAAATATGTTATTGTTGAAGGACTTGTTGTAACCGTCTATGCTACAGACTGTAGCCCCAATGCGCTGCTTTCCAATAAGCATATTTCATTTTTTTCCCCCTTTTCCATCTGGTTTTGATGCATGACTTATTGGCCTGCCGTCTATAGGTCGAGATTTAGCATGGAATTGAGTCCAAGAACTCACATGCAAACTGTAGACCACTGGGAGCTGCTGTTTGTAATGGCAACAGTGGTGTTTTTGCTAGCATTAGAATATAGAACCATCATCATCAGACAGTTCATCTCCTTATATCAGTGTCAAAATCCAGCATGCAGTGTTTTTTTAACCCCCTCTGCCTTGCCTTAGTTGTCCTCCATTACCCCTGTCGATTCCCTTCCCCAGTCCAGGGTCGCGACAGCGGCACGCGGCCTCTTTCTGGTACGGCCACAGTGCTGTGCTCCGTGCTGGATGACAATGACAACCCTCCAGAGTTCATGCAGTCATCCTTCCGGATCAGCCTGCCAGAAAACCTGCCACCTGGGGTCATCCACACTGCTCGGGCCTCCGACCCAGACCACGGGGAAAACGGCACCATACACTACTCCATACTAGGCGAGGAACCCGGGTCGTCTTCTATATATCAGGCTCTTCGTTTTCATTTCTATAAGCTGACACCGTGCGTCCCATGTTGTCTTTAGGTGAGGACTACAGTGGTCGCTTCGTCGTCAACACTCGTACGGG
>OMOT01007207.1:14524-33022 GCA_900312575.1 Acanthochaenus luetkenii
ACGGGAGCGATCCGCACCACCAGGCCTCTGGACAGGGAACGCAGGGCCCAGTACACCCTCAGAGCTGTGGCGACTGATGGCTGCACCGGGGGGCCGCAGAGCTCGGTGGCATCGGTGACCATACAGGTGGAGGACGTGAATGACAATGTGCCGGTCTGTGGCCAGAATCCCATCAACGCGTGGGTTTCCACCAGGACCCCGCCGAACCAGATAGTCACCACGGTGACGGCGACAGACGGCGACCGGGGCGAGAACGGAACGGTGCAGTTTAGCTTGTCCGAGGAAGACAATGACTTTGACCTCAACGATAGGTCAGGGGAGGTTTCGCTGAGAAGGCCGCTGAGAGCTGGTTTCTCCGGGGCGAAGCTGCAAGTTCTAGCGGCAGACCAAGGAAGACCAGCTCTAACATCTACCTGCCTGGTGTTGATCCACCTGAAGGGAAAGCAGGAAGGACTGCAGTTCACACACAAAGCGTACAACGCCACCGTCAGTGAGAACAGCAGAGCCGGTACGTTTTCCCACTTCGCTTCATATTGTCTTCATGCTTCATGAAGTATCTCATGTTTTTATTCACTCGGTCTTTTTCAAGGCACGTGGATCGCAAACGTGGAAGCCGATGACCAAACCACCAATGGACAGAGGATCACATATAGCGTATTTAGCGGCAATGAGAATAACGTTTTCACCCTCAACCGTCACACAGGTAAGACACTTGCCTTAGCCATCACTTTGCAAACAAAACAATACTGTTGCTCTCTCCCTCTTTGAACACTTCTGTCCATCTATCCAGCCGATAGCGTTCTTTTATTAATTGTCTGCAGGAACTCCATGCTTGCTTTCTCCCTCATTATGCACGGAGCCACAGAACATTCTCTCACTCATCCATGTTAGTTTCCACAAAACGACCCAGAGAATAACCCTTTCTTTCCAAATCCTCAGATTCCTCACCGACATGCACTTTGTTTATTTCTTACTCGTGAGACTAAACTACCTCAATCATTTGGGCTCTTGCAGTAATTTCTCGATCTCCCTTGGACACGCCCCTTTCAGCTCCTATTGTTGTTTAAGTATTTCCCGAAGCAATGTGACCCCGCCCTCGTCTGAAAGCAGGTCTTTATGTGGATTAAGTATTGGCTGGGATTGACCGACTGTTGCCAGCCTGATTTTATTATGGTCTGGAACTTTTTTCTTCTCATTTTACAGGATTCATATCTACATAATGTAATGCAAAGTCTAATGATGTAGACACACAATGTTACACAACAGTCAAATACACATTGATTCAATACGTATGGGCTTCTACCAGCACCGTAACCTAGCAACGCTTCTGATTGCACCTTTTTTTTAACGATAGATCAGAAGTTGTTGTTTTCTCCCTTTCACCTCCCGTCCTCTTGTCTCTGTCGTCCAGGTGAGATCAGGGTACAGAAAGACGACTCTCTGGACTTTGAGGGACGACGTCAGATCCAGTTGGTGGTGCTGGCTGAGAATGGGGTGCAGACCGCCCACTGCAGGGTCTCCATCAGCCTGCTGGACATCAATGACAATGCCCCAGTGTTTGATCACAGCTACTACAGAACAGCTGTCTGGGAGGAGCAAGTGCACAACACGTACATCATGCAGGTGCACATTGTGAATAAAAAGGGCCTCTTTGACATTAGCAAAAGCAAGAATGTGTGTGATATATTGTATCATATATCAGAGTTGGATCATTGGTGAGTTGCTGCCGCCAATATTGCTTAAGTGACCGTAATGTGGTTTAAAGTGAGGGTAATCATGACTCGAATGTTTGCTGCAGGTGTTTGCATCTGATGCTGACAGCGGTGTGAATGGGCAGATCGAGTACTCCATCGTGTCTGGTAACCACAATGATGCCTTCATCTTGGACTCCGTGCGTGGGATCCTCGCTACCAATGTTCTCCTGGACCGCGAGGTCACCTCCTCATACAAGTGCGCTGACTTCACGCGTTAATTAGCACGATCTAACCATTTACGGTATTCTGTTAGAATAACAAGACGAACACGCTTCCCTTGTCGTTCCCCGTTCCTAATACGCATTTTCTTATATTGCAGGCTGGTTCTGCAGGCAACAGACAGGGGGAGCCCTCCCCTCAGCGGCACCACCATCATCAGGGTCCAAGTGGTGGACATCAATGACAACAGCCCTGCCATCCCCCCCATGGAGCCAGTGGTTGTAGCAGAGAGTAAGACCAACCTCTGACCGCTTTAAGAAACCAGGATCTTATTAGGAAATGAACAGATTTAGTATAAATCAGTCTATCATGAACCATGTACTCGCTTTAGAATACGACTCATATGAGCATATATGGTAGTGTAATCGTGTGATTAAAGGATCGATGTGCTCCATGCGATAGTCCACATATTTCGACATCTTATGGATTATGTTGCACTGTAGATCTGCCAGCAGGTTACATGGTCACCCAGGTGACCGCAAACGATGTGGACCTCGGCTCAACCGTCACCTACAGCTTTGCGCGCAACAGCAGCACTGATGGTTGCTTCGCCATCGACCGCTACACTGGTGTGGTAACCCTGGCACAAGCCCTGGACTACGAGGAGCAGACAGAGCACACTCTGAGAGTCTGGGCGTCTGACTCCCTCCACCAGACCACGGGAGAGGTCACAGTTCAAGTGCTGGATGTCAATGACAATGCTCCGGTCTTCACCCAGGTCTCGTACCAGGTACGGCCCTCCTCTGTGACGTTGATTACCGACGCAGCAGTGGCAGCGATTTTTGTTGCGACGCTATTGGAACAATATTCTGCTATCGATCATCACGTTTGATTTATTTTTTCACTTAACTGTCCCATCTAGGCGCCAAACTGGTTTAGGTCATGAAGCCACAAAAGATAATAGCAAATAACATGAACATTACAATCACTAGATATATGTGCATGATGATCTTCCTGCAGATATGACTGATATCTTGTTTGATCTCTCTTCCAGGTGGAACTGTCAGAGCTGGCCTCAGCCAACACGCTAGTTGTGTCAGTGTCAGCTACTGACAGAGACTCTGGACTCAATGGCAAGGTCTCCTACAGACTTCTCTCATCTCCTTTACAGGGCTTTCACATCCAGCCAGACAACGGTAAGGAACAGCTCACCTCAGATTTGACACAGAATCTCCCATTGACAAACACAGCGCGCACCGCAAAGAACGTTATTAATCAACAGTATATGTCCCTCAACGCATTTAAGTACTGCGAGTGTAAAGTAATAATACAGTTACTAGTTACTAGGCCATTCTCCTCCACGTACACTGAGCCAAAGTACAAAATCGTCCAGAATTCAAGGTTGAATCTATAGATCCTGACAAAATGTTCTCTACTTCATACGCCGCATTCTGTCAAACGTTTTAAAGCTTTTACTGCATGCTTCATTATTTTCGTCTTATGACTGTCTGGCAGTCTGATTTTCATATTCATCTCTCATATTCCCTCCATTAAAACCCATTTTTCTGGCAACGGAAAGACTTTGCCTGGTTATGAGCAGCTCCACATACAGTATCAGAGGTTATCCGGCGTATTAATTCTGCCAGTAGTGCTCCGTTTCTCCATTGTTGATGTTTTTGCAGACTTGGACGTGCAAATGGATAGGGAGAGAGAGAAAGGGGTGAGATTTAGCGGGAGAGACAGGCAATTAGAGGTAATTGAGATAATATACTACTAAGGAGCCATGCTTCTCCTATTAGCTCTCATTTAAAAGTCCCAAAAGCCATGAATGAAGATAAGGGATTAATACATCCAACCTGGGACATTCGGTTAGTTGGCAATCAACTGGAATGACAGACAGACAGACAGACAGACAGACAGACAGACAGACAGACAGGCAGGCAGACAGACAGATAGCAGTCTTACATCGCCGAGTTCACTTGCTAGGTCTTTCTTGTAATTTCTCTATCTTGTAAGCAATTGCCTTGTAAGGATAACATAGACAAATGTTTAAATGTGTGTTTATGACTGAGTGGCTGCAGCATATCGTTTGGACAGATATGCCTGTGGCTTTTTTATGTTTACAAATGCATTTTACCTTTCATATTCAAAACCTAAAGAGCCTTTAGTGTTCAATTCAATCAATCTAACAGAAAGCTTTGGAAATAATGCATTTGAATACGATTTAAAGAAAGTAATTGACTCTAAACATATTTATCCTGCAGGGTCTGTTTTCACCAACCAGCCCCTAACGGTTATCACAAACGTCAATCTGATCCAGCTTCTGGTTGAGGCCACAGATGGGGGAGATCCCGTACGCTCTACTATCACCTCCATAGATGTGCTGATCCTGGACACCAACGACCATGCACCTCTCTTCCAGCAGGCCACCTACACACTCACTGTCCCAGAGGACACCCCCACAGGCACCACCCTACTTACCCTCTCCGCAGAAGACCGAGACTGGGGCCCCGAAAATACCCATTTGGACTACGCCATCGTCAGGGGAAACGAGGAGAGGCAATTCTGTCTGGAAGTAAACAAGGTTCACACTGAGAACCAACAGAAGAACATAGGAAAACTTGTCCTGTGTGACCCTTTAGATCGTGAGACCACTGAGAGCTACGCACTAACAGTGAGCGTGTCTGATCGAGGAACACCGCCGCTGAACAGCTCCACCGTCGTCGTGGTGACTGTGACAGATTGCAATGACAATGCCCCCGTATTCGTCAATACAGAGTACCGTGCCCGGGTGAGTGAGAACAGCTTAGCTGGTACCAGGCTAGTCCAGGTCAGTGCTCAGGACCCCGACCTGGGAACCAATGGCCTGTTGCGTTATGACATTATCTCGGGGAACAGCAAAGGTCACCTCAAGCTGGACCCTCACTCTGGCCTTTTGGCGGTGAACCACTCTCTGGACTATGAGGAAGACTCTAAATACACCCTGACCATTCAGGCATCTGATGGTGGTGAATCATCGGAGGGACGTAAAGTGGCTTTTACCGTGGTCTTTATCTCTGTGTTGGATGAGAACGACAATACACCATACTTCATGTTCCCCACGGTTAACTGTTCTGTGTTGGAGAACCTCCCAGCATTTACCCCCGCCTGTTCTGTCCACGCTGTCGACAATGACCTAGGGCCTCATGGCCAGCTCACATACTCCATTCTCTCCTCCTGCTCCATGGACTATGGCAGCGGCAGCCCTGAGAGGAAGGAGGCCTTTGCCATCGACCCCCTCACAGGCGACATTCACACCAGACAGACCTTTGATTATGAACGCGAGAGTGAGTACTGCATTGTAGTGGAGGCCAGGGACAAAGGTGACAAGGTGGCCACAGTGAGAGTGCAGGTGACCATCAAGGGAGTGGATGAGTTCAGCCCTGTCTTCACCCAGAAGCAGTACCGCTTCCTCCTGCCTGAGCCCACCAAGCCAGGACAGACAGTTGGCTTTGTCGTGGCCATGGACCAAGATGGCGGGCTGGATGGGTTGGTGGAGTACTCCCTGGTAAACCCCTCACCATTTTTCTCCATTAACAAAACAGTCGGTGCCATCTTTGTGTCAGGTCCCGTATATCGCGGAGGAGGCAGCCAAGCCAGAGGGGACATTGTGGAGCTGATGGTGTCTGCAGGAAGTCCCAGATTGGACTCCAGGACCACCACCTGCCTGGTGTCCGTCAACATATCCAGCTCAGCAGAGGCGCTCACCTGGGTGCCCCTCAATGTGCACGTGCTCAGTCTGTGTGTGTTGCTATTCATGTTCCTTCTTCTCCTCGTACTTTTTGTGGCCCTGGTTCTTAGGTACAAGATCAAAGAAGCGGCCGTCGAAAAGGCTGCCGCCGTTGGCGCGAACTTGAACCGTGGCACGGGCTCGCTCAGCAGATCGGGCCGATCGCAAAATGCTCTCTGTCTGCAGGAGTTGAAACGGCCCAACAACATGTTGACAAAGAAGGGTATATCCAACCCATACAGGCATTCAGACTCGAGTGGCCGCGGCTCCGCAGAGGGTGAGACAGCAGAGGACGAGGAAATCAAACGGGTTAATGAGCATCCTTACCGTAAAAGGGCTGGATCCTTGCAGAGGAAACAGACCTCGGAGATCCAAGACTCTGCCGTTCCAGGGGACGATGTCTCTTGCCACTCTGTTAAGGTGGAGCCAGGGCACATCGTATCCATCAGTACATGTCAAATCACAGGGATGGCCAGTGCAGAAAGCCTCCACAACTTCAAAGAGGAGGGAGGGGGTGAGGCACGACTTCCTGCAATGCTTAGGGTGAGGGATTTGGAGGAGAGCATGGAGATGAGATGGTACACCCCTCTCTTAGAAGGCCATGCCACCACAGGGTCTCTCTCTTCATTGGTGTATCCAGAGGAGCAGCTCCAGGGTAGTTATGGCCGGGACTACCTTTTGGACTGGGAGCCACGCTTCCAGCCTCTGGCCTCCGTCTTCACTGATATTGGTATGCTCCCTGATGAGGAGCTTCAAGGCGGCCATGAGGACTTAGCAGCTGAGGCAAGCTGTCTCATGCACCCACCGCCGCTCATAACAGCAGTGGCTCAGCCTGGCATCAGGACTGTGCCTCCACGGATGCTGGGGTGCATGCCTACCCTGAGCAGGAGGCCCTCTTACTCCAAATACGCCTATTCTCCCTTAGCCAGGGATGCAGGACTCACCCCTTCAGCCATGACCCCCAATTTCTCCCCATCACTGTCTTTGCTCACCATTGGGACCCCCAGTGCCTCACCAGTAATCTCAGATACTGGGGTGGGGGGATCAGGCTAGACTCGGGACCCCTCACTGCAAGCCTCTTGGAGGAAGAAATACAGGTATGGACTGAACAAGACTGAATTGATCTATGACATTCAATACCGTCTTCCGTTCACTGTCTGAAAGTATTTTATAATACATTATTTTCATTTGATCTTCATGATCATCTCAGTGTTTGCACAAGTTAAACATTCTGATCTTTTTTTTTACGGGACTTGTCCTCTGACACATGCTGTATTCACTGGACACTACATCATATAGATTCATGGGGGGTGAAATCGGGCAAAGTTGTCATATGAACAAAATATAGTTGTGTGATGACTTGAGGTTCATTTCATAACTTGCTTCTGTAATAAAACTAATATTTGGAAAAGCCTGAACTCAGTCCTGCGTTATTATTATAATAAATATGTTTGTATGTTCAGAAAATGAAACACTTTGTTATTGCAGTTGGTTGTAGCCTTTAAATGGAAAATATTTCAGAGTTGGTTCAACTTTAATAATGAAAGAAAAAGCCAGCCTTGTTCTGTGGTTAACTCCATCTTGGAATAATACAAACCAGGGGTTTGAATTAAGCCCCCTCTAATCCCATTCCTCAATATATTCTACCAGTAAAATACCAGTAAAAGCCCACGTCAAACAGAACTCACTTATTTTATTCTTACAATCTTGGACAGTTTAAGTCTAAACTTGAAAATAAGTTCCAAAGCTAGAAAAAAGACTTGTGATGATGTCATCTAGAAACAAATCCTAGAGCTGCTTCACTGACACCCATTTTGTGGATATACTGTATACACTGTGATTTTCCAGGCATGTTTTCTGTCTGTTACAGGTTAGCTTGACAGCTGACTTTCATGAAGCAGCTTCAGGTTTTGCCTGTTCAGGACATAGTTGCACATTTCCCCATTAATAGAAATGGGCTGATCCCTTGATGATTTGTGTGTGTGCGCGCTGACTGTAGATATGGACACCTTGTTAATAAACAGCACTTTATTGTGTGTACAATTTCCAAGGAATTGTATGCATTTTAATATTAATAAACATGCAAACAACTTTGCAGTGAAGGGACTTTGTCCTGTATTTTAGTGTATATTGTTATTTGTCAAAGTCATGATTTCTTACTATAAACAAATGGCAATAAAAAAAATACTATTTAAAATAAAGCTGTGTACCTCTGATGAAGGAAGTAACGTTTTACTCTCTTGTGGCCAGGACAATGTAAATGTACAAACAACCTGAGCTGCATTTGTACAACACAGAGAACAACCCACCTAAGACTTTACTGTTGTGCTTCCCATGAAATATGATTGTTGACCTGGAGTCCCTCTCTTTTAAATTCATTGTAGAAGGGAATTTTGGTTCTATTAGGCATTTTGGTAAACCTTTAAATTACAGGCCATTAATTACATAGTAATGACTGGAAATAGTCAAAAAAGTAGTTTCTAAATAGAATAGATGTAATAACTTTTTATAGCATTAGAATGTAACTACTAAGTAATATACAAGTTTAAAAAATAATATTGTTTTCTGTTATTTGTGTCGAGTTATAATGGAATATGTGTGTATACCTGTGTGAATATTGTACATAGTCAGTATCGGTATGTTTTTTCTCAAATATATAATGTATTATTGTGCCTTTCTACGTTTTCAGAAGTGTGTGGTAGTGCCACTTATCTAATACAATTACTGGTAAAAGCACCTTTTTTGTACTTGTTTATTACCTGTCATTCTAATGCTGTAACTAGTTATTACATCTATTTTACCTGGATATTACTTAGTTGTTTCCAGTCATTACCACGTAATTAACGGCCTGTAATTGAAAGGGTTACCGGCATTTTCCCCTGAAACCATTTTCCACATGGCCACCCATGTGTATTCTCCTTTAACACAGCATTCAAGAGAGTCTGAAGTCAAACAATGGTTTAAAAATACATTTGTATTGCGTTCCAGATAAGAAAAAAACGTTTATGAGAGGAATGCAATTGTTCCCTAGTTAAGAGCTCCATCTTAAATGGAAGAGGAAAAAGGCTTGTGGTTTGTCAGGTATAAACCCTACTGCTGATCACAGATCTCTACTGGCCCAATGTTCACCCATATATTCAAATCGATTTTCAGCAACCAAATGCTTTTCCGCATCGTGACGAATGATAAAATGATGCATAAAACAGCATCGATGCATTTTCTCTACTACGTTTCAAATAGCGGAACGTTTATCCGAAAAACATTATTGTTGAAAGTGCCGTACACAGCGTAGGGCTCCTAGTTTATTCCTGTCAAATTGACCTTTTTCATTACGCTTATTTGAATTCCACTCATAAATGACACCTGTAAGAGTAACAGTCCTTTAACAAGCCGTGGCGACTTTGAGCCGCTCCCTTCTATTGTACATAACAGTGATCTGAACATCCAGGAAGTGTGCTACTCCAAGAGCAGTAAAGAAATACAAAGCAATTCAACGTGGCTCCACTTGGTCTGCTGTTAATCCAAACATGCTACCTTCATGCCGGTAGAGACTGAGAAGCTTAAATTGTTATCAGATAGTTTCATACAAGATAATAAACAGTCAGGCCCATGCCATACCAGCCCAGTGTGTCCTGGATGTGACCACTGATAGGTGCATTATTTATTGACTCGGTTCAGAGTCCCCTCTGTACCTGCTCTGCGGGTTTCGACAAGCTCTGCGCCCTTCTGTATTTGTGATTTCAGTGGGTCCTTGGCCTCGGGAGCCTGGCGATGGAAGAGATCTCTCGCCGCATCAAGTGATCTGGCCAAACAAGCAAAAATCATGGTCCCCACAGCTGGAATAACGAGCTCCTCAGTGACTTGCTCTCAAACAGTGGCTGTCACTCAATCAGCCAACAACATTTGGGAAAAGGTCAGGAGGCCTGGAGGCACAATAAGGTTCCTTTGTACTTGTACAGAGATACAGAATAGTGTCTGAGTTTTACTATTTTATGTATAGCATGTTCACACTGTTCTACGAGGCAGACAAGTATTTAAACGGTTGGAAAGTGACAGTCAGTGCAGATGTCACTTGGGACAGAGGCGTGTCAAACAGGCGCAGTCAAAACAAGGCAATCGGATAATTATTCCCTACTTCCATCATAATGTAGGATTATCTGTATTAGATCATCACTTGTCAGCTCTCTGGTCAAGGCAGGGTGAGATCAGAACTTTCCCCAAGACGAGCAAGAAGGAAAGAGGATTGCCTTACATCTGACCAATGTTCAGTGCTTATGCTAGTCTGACGCTCACTTGGAAGGGTATGTGTTGTGACAAATCCAACACAGCTGCGCTCTCATCCTGGCTTGGATTTCATACTCATCTCTCGTTGCTTTCGTTTGAGATATGCATTGGCTTCTAAACAAGTTCTGCATTGTGGTTGCTGGCTCGTATCTCAGGGGACCTGGGGCTGCGTCATGCACTGTAAGGATTTAGTTTGCATTCACTTGGCAGAGCAACACCAACACTCACATGTGCCTGTTACCTCCCATGTCTCTGGAATACACATTTTGTGTTTAGCTAAACTGGCAGGTTTAACATAGACAAAAGTGAAATCAAATTAAATGTAATTGCACCAGCCTGATCCGGGTTTCATATGGTTTAGTGTCAGGAGAACAGTGGATCGTTAATGTCAACATAAATACATATATATATAACTTTATGAAAGGTCAAAGCTAGGAAATTTTTACCAAGTACTTGGGAGCAATGCAGAGATTTTATTATTGAGTTTCTCCAAAATACTTGAAGTGACTTAATGTCTACTCTACAGTGTACAATGTTTGAGACTTCTTCAAGAAGACTGTGTTGGAAGCAGTTCCCCTTTTTGTATATAGCGAATATGCAAGTTTAGCTTTCGGCTGATTTGAAGTTGCAATTTCTTTAAAATGACACCGTAAAATGTCCTCATATGTTTACATGGGCATCTGTTTTTATGAAAGGTCAGAGGTGGGAACATTTACCAAGTAATTTACAGCCATGAACCCATTGGTGTTTTGAACTGCCTTTTAGAGTCACGCTAATTATTCCAGTGTTTTTCAACCAGAAAAACATTTTATGCGATGGATCATCAGCTCTTATCACAAGTGTGGCTCTGTGTGTAATCTGTACCGCTTAGCTCCGCTATATTTGACCAAATGCTATGAGAATAAAATGTTGACTCAGTGCTGGTAAGTACAGTAAAGACACCATTAGACACGTAACTGGCTGGACCATGGTTTCACAAGAGACGACCGCAGTCATACCGGGCTGCGAATAATCCGCTATGTTTTTGTCGTCTTTAGTTGACTTCTTCCGTAGATTAGTGAATTCTTATTACTTTGAATTATACATTATCTCCCCCTGCTGATGACCTTTGGCAGTGTTTGAATTAGTTGGAAGTTCACAACTGAAAATTCAAATTTTTTACATTTTCTGTACATCTTAATTCCCATTTTTGTGTTAAGAGAAAAATGGGAAGTAAAAAATGGCAATCAATTCATGTTTCGCAAGCATTTTTCAAACATGATATGAAAATCTGCCCTGATTCCGGTTGTTTAAATTCAGGAGGTTTTAAAGCATTATTCTTCTTCGACCCAAAACAAACATTATTAGACATTACGAACGAAAATGTCAGCTGCTGAGAATTTGACAGAAACCAATTAATTCTACTACTTTGTACGGAAAAATCTGATATTTTACTTCGATGAGGTCGTCCACACAACATAAGCACAACTGCACTGCACGTTAGACCTCGCGAAGCCGACAAACACACATCGAATGCAATGTTTGGCTTTACAGCAGACCTCAGAATCTGTTTACCGTCTATCAGCGCTATTGTGGCGAGGAAAATAAACGATGTGGCTGTTCCATCATACATCACCACAAGGCCCTTTGACTCCAGACAATCAGCATATGTGCACAGTCTCAATATTTTCCCTCAAATCTGTAAGTTAGCCTGAGCTGTCTTGCTGAAACATTGGATAAACATTGTCACACGGAGAGCATGCTTTATGCTTCATTTGCAAGCTGGAAACAATCCAAGTGTTTCCTGTTTTCGCTCTCTTCCCCCGCCCCGTACGAAACAATTGGGCATAGTTGACGACCAGCTGAAGAAGGAAATGTTAACCATCAGGAATATAGGAGTAAACCCGTGATTTAGTAAGACCTACTCTCATATCACTGGACTGGATAATGAATACAATTGTAGCTTTTATTCACGATAGACTTGCATCTCATCACAAACCTGTTTCCCCCCGCAGCCATGTTTAATCTCCACCAAGGAATCGCAGTGCAGTTTACATAAAGAATTCATTACAGAATAGGAATGTGAATGAGTAAGCTGCACTTGGTGACCATAGCTTACCTCTGTTTTGATCAAAACCATGTGGAACATCTTTTCTATGCTTTTCAGATGTTTGACAAGTGTGTGGGAGGATATATGCCAGAGTGCGGTGCTGCGCCTGTTCCTGATGGAAATTAATACAGACGTGATGGGGGATTGCTGAATAGAGCTGGGAACAAGGTTTTGAAGCGGGGATGGGAACATGCAGCATGTAGAAACTGGCTTGTTGCTTTGTATATGCTCTTATCCACGCTTATTTTATACCTTCTTAAACAATTGAAGAGTTCCATTCAAAACCGATATTTATCCATTTTAGAAAAAAGGAATTACATAAGCATTAAATATCGGTCAAATACATGGAATCCAGTGGCTAAAAAGTTATTTTGTGAACCACGACCCTGACCCAAGTTACCCACTCTCCTTTAAAAAGTAGAATAATTTGTTTTAATGTTGCGCTATCAACCATTAAGAGCACACAGACAGACGGATACTTTATCCTGGAGGAAAATGTTCCATGGAGGGAAATTAAATTCAATAAGTAGGTGAGTAGGGGGTCACTTTTTTCCAAATGGTGGATATGTAATTTTGGAATGAAACAGTTACAAATTGTCCAACAGGTGGAGAGATCAGATCCTAAATACGTGCTTAGGCAATTTGTACCCGGGAGCCCACCAAATAGCCTTGACATTACAGTAGAGGCCTTTGCTGGGAGCGCAGTGGGCTGGGGTGGGACCCCCCACTCCCACACACACACATATTGTATTCAGCCCTAAAGCCCCTTGAACAGCACCGCCGAGGAGTGGGGAAGGGAGCTTTGTTGGTGGAGGGCAGGAGAAGGAGGGTCAAATGGGCTTTGGATGTATGAAAGAGCCTCAAGCATCACATTTGGGTCCAATCAAATCAGTGATGTTTTTTGGCCACATTATATAAAACAGATGGACCAGAAATAGCGGGGTACAATTCTTTAGTACAGAAACCGTTCAGAGTGAAGAAGTAGCATACGTTTGAGTGATTGATCTTGCTTTGCAACTTTCCTTTCATTTGATGAATTGTTGTCTGTTCATGTTTCTCATTATGGCGTAATAACTGAACTCAGCCCTGCATTTCTTTCTGCTTAAAGTGGCAATGTGGGGTTGTTTCTTTTTATTATCACTCTTACCATATAATCAGTTTGATTGCAATTCTGATTACTCTCGTGTTTTTTCTGCTAAATGTTTATCTGTAGCATGTGTGGCCTTGTGCTAACATCCATAATATCCCAACCTTTGGCCTGCATGTAACATGAGGCCTTATGGATTAACCACAGACTTGAGTGGGAATGACGCCTTAAAAGTGTGTCTCTGGATGTACAAAGTTGTCTCACACCCGCAAATGACCTCTAACCCCCCAGAAAACCAAAGGGAGGTGGGGGACGGGACGGTGGGGTATCACCAGGGCAGGTGCTCCCTACTGGGTTTCCACTCCCAGTGCGAGGGGCCTGGTTCTCCTGTGATGGATGGGTCTGGCTGAGATGCCGGGCTCCCTCGGGGGCCAGACTGCACAGCAGGGGAGGCACCATCTGGGAACAGAATGTCAAGGCTGGCCCAGGGTTGGAGATTTATGCACCAACCTCAGGTTCAAATGGCCGCTTCTGACACAGCATAGACAAGGTGACAATGACAGCTTTCCTCCCCTCCAGTCCCCCAAAAAGAGTCCATCCATTATTGTCTCTGGGGACATCTGGTGGATGAGGGAGATCAAACAACTTTGGGGTCAAGTTTTTCCAACCTCTCTCTCTCTGTCTTTGTGCCCTCGGTGTCGGCCCTCCCTTCTCCGTGTGTCATGAAGGCAAACCTTGAACATGACAGGTAGCAAAAGCCACAGACGCAAGCTGTCAATCTTCCCGGTGTTGCCAATTGTGTGCGCTTGTGTTTGCCTTGCTTAACCGGGTTCAGGTTACGTGTAAAGAACCAGTATGAGCAGAGAGTTGATGTTCTGCACAGTATTGAAAAACCTCCACACTCAATAACATGCACACAGTAAGGCCATACACACTGGAACATCCCTAACCAGACAGAAAACACATCCCAAGTCTTCCTGTGCTAACAGAATGTATTCCTCTTGTTTTCCACAGCCCGCTGAATAACCCATAGCCAAAGTTTTTCCAAACCAAACACACACACACACACACACACACACACACACACACAATCCACAATGGGTGTTGGATACGTTGTTTACTATGCACACACTGTTGTAGTTCTTACAGGTTTACAGGCTAGAATCGCGTGCGAGGGTAAAGTGTAGCCCCACATGTTGTCTAACAGTGTATTGTTGTTTGTGATTTTGGATCTAGGTTTCAGTAGAATAGCCCTTCTCTTACAAACGAGAACCTCTTTCACCTCTCCCCACATTAGGTAGAGTCTGAGAAGAAGAGGGCAGAACTGACGGTGCTCGTTACTAAACTCAAAGGTAAGGCGGCTTTCTGTTTCACTTCTGGTCCAGCGAACGCTCCGGACAGAGGACTGCCCTCAGTTTCAATTGCAGTTCTACACACCTTGCTCTAATCCGAACCGTAACCAGTTCAGAAACGGATCTAGATGAGAAAACGGTAGAACCCGTAATGTTCATTTTGCGTGCGTTGATCAGTCTCAATCTAGGGCCGTTGAAAAGAGAAGGGACAGGTTGGAGATGTTGACACGTGTCCTGCTAAGCCTTGCACCGCCCACAGGCCACTGAAGACATCAAACACAAACATTCCTTGAACAGCCATCGCCTATTACATTGTATGTTCTCACAAACGTGATCGACAAAATGATCATGCAGAAGAGCTCCATCCAGACTGCCCTAGCTTTCAGTGGCTCAAATCCTAGCCTTCAACCAACGCAAATCTGATTCGAGCAAAAGCCTTCACCTTGATTAGTCTTTGTCTAGGCACTACATTACTTTCGTAACCGAAATAACTGATTTGTATCGCATTAAATATGGAAAGTATGGAAAGTACATCTCGAAAGTAACACGGGTCTACCCTTTGTCCCCAGCTGAGCACGAAGAAGCGAAAAAGAAGGCCCAGGAGGAGCTTCAGCACTTAAAACAACAGATTCTGGATAGAGACATGGCGATTTGTGCGTTTGTGGATAAAGGCAACGAGGAAGGACGGTAAGAGAGGAACGGGCCTCAAAGGTTTCAGCAGCAGAGTGCTGCATTACAGAGCAGCACCAAATAAGACAGACACAAAGACAATCACATGTCAGGATGCTGCGCACTAAATTAAACGTTGATTTTTCTTTTCTTTATTACATTTTGCAGGAAGCTGTGTGGTTCGCCTGGAGCCTCGAACTGAAGTCAACACACAAGGACGCACTACGCATCATTTTACGAACGGGCTGGCAGATAGACACATTTCACAAAGAAGCAGCCCCGCTCCTAACACACCGATGTGATGACTGCTCTGTCTCTCTCTTGAGAAAGTCAAATTACGTTCAAGAAAATTCACTTCCTGTACAGTGTATATATATGTAATGTGTAGTCTGCTAAATGCTGTAATGTAATGTAATATACATGATACATCCATACCGTAGCACAAATAGCACAGAGAGAGAGAGAGAGAGAGAGAGAGAGAGAGAGAGAGATGATCTCCTCTGGTTGAACCAGTGAATCTGCATTCTGTAGCACATCCTGCTGGAGGAGCATGTGTGGCTTGGTTGCCCGTCTGCTAGCTAATGATGGTTCAGAGTGAATATTTTGTTAACCGAGTAGTAATTATTTAAGCAGTACTTCCTTATGCTTTGTCAAAGTAGCACGCGTACGGTCACGGTATCACCAATGGTTGCCTTTTATACTTTGTCTATTGTTGAAAATAGGTCAGGTGAATAAAACCTGTCTCGTGAAATAAAGATCTGGCTGGTGTTTACTGACACAGACACGCAGACATATTCCCTAACATGATGGAAATGTGATATACCCATTGTTGTCAAAGGTGTAAATAAGTACGATTTGTACTGTGTAATTGTACGAAACGACCATAATATACTGTATATGTGGGGAGTTCATGGGATTGTTGATCAATACTAGTGACTGAACTATTACTTGACCAGAAAATGAGATTCCTGGCTTTGTTTTGGAACAAAAACGAATTTTGTATCGTGACACATTACCTCCTCACTAGACATATAGATACCTGCTCTACTTGACCAGTTTACTCGTCTCTATGGTGGAAATACGATACGAAGTTATTATTGATCAATGTCAATGTCAATGCTGTGCCAGACCCTGTCCACGTGTTTCCGCAATAAAAGCCATATATTACTTGATACCCCTTTTGTTCCATGGCATCTGGTCTATAGTCTGTTGAGCTCTCTGCTGTGCAGCGACACACAACACCCGGCACACAACACGGTGACAATATGCGACACGGGGACACAGAGAGACGCAGGCGAGGTTACTCAACACCTGTCTTCTGTGTGTCTGCAGGGGAGAGAAGTGACCCAAGTGTCGAAAGAGAAGTGAGATGTAACTGAAATAAAGTCGAGGAGGAGTGTGCCTCCTTTTCCCTCGCTCGTCCCGCTTCAGAGTTGGTCCCCCATTTCCCACTGTCCCCTATTCACACACAGAGATGATGAGCACGAAGAAGAAGAAGATCACAGCAGCTATATAGGTTCCGGAAGCAGCGTGTGTGTCTGCTTCTTCTGAGAACGTGGGGTCTGACCACGTGCAAGCCGGAGCGGTAACACCTCATAAAGCAAACACACGGACAGACGTGCGACCAGGATACCGGCGGGTATACAGACTTCATCCGGGTACCCAGCTGTAAATCGGATCCATCTGGTGCTTCAAGTAAGAGATAATAGGCTGGTCGTTATCGCACAAATAAGCCCAATACGGTGAATGGATCAGACCCCCCCGACGCGATATTGGATTTGAAACAGCGGTCTGTGATTCAGAAATAAGACCTCAGAATACTTTTATTGGTCAATCAGAATAGAGTATTCAACAAAGCGGCGTAAGTATAGGTAAGAACAAATGCAAATACATATTAACACATGCTATTGGAAATTGAAGTGTTCATGAACTCATCACATTTTGTATACAAAAAAAGTTTTTTATTCAAGTCAACTAACTGCAGGTGTTTAATGTTGCGGAAGTAAAAGCAGGATCCAGCAGGATGGCGCACAGAATGCAGATTCACCGGTTCAACCAGAGGAGCTGATTGTTCAGATAATCTCTCTCTCTCTCTCTCTCTCTCTCTCTGGACAATGGGCATTGTCATGACGCCATAAAACACCATAAAGGATGATACGATTAGATTAGATTAGATGCACTTTATTGATCCCCTAGGGGAAATTCAGGTGTTACAGCAGCAATTGGCAACACAATGCCAATAAAAGACACAGGTAATAGCAGGTCACAATAACAATAGTGGGCACTTATAAATAAAGCATTATACAAATGTACAACTGTATCACTAAATTGAGGTCATTATATTGAGTAGGCTACGACACACACACTCTAATTCCACATAAGAATAGCAATTATATTGTATTATTATATTATACTTTTAGTTAGGATTTTTCAAAAAGGGTATACATCACGTCATAAATACTGTACGTATTGTTTCAGTGAATCGCCCCCAGCCGCTGTCGGGCGACAGTAATGCCACATCTTCCCAGATTGTGTTTAGTGTTTCATACCTAAAACATTTGGATTCATATAACCTTTATTTACCCAGGTTGGTCCCATTGAGATTATTAAATGAAAACAACGTTATTGTAAAAATTTTATATTCCCTAGCATCAATAAGATAACATCAAATAGTTGTTTTATTATTTTCACCTTCAACCTGAAAGTGAACCTTGCTCACAGCCATGCCGTTAATTTGATCTACACGTGGTTTGGTCTTTTAATCCTTAATGGGGCCAACGAGTCTTTTGTTGAAGAAAGTAAAAAATGGCTCTCTATCTGTGTCACACCGCCACCTGCTGGCAACTCCTAACCAAGACGGGGTACCTCTCAAACTCCTGAATCATTTAGTCATACTTGCAGAAAGTAGGTTTCAAATGCACAAATTGGCAGATTAGTTTGGTTGTAAGAATCATTCAGGAACCAGAAACGAAATTAAAGAAATGAGCATGTTCTGTCAACTATGTGGAAAAAGTGTAGCACGGAGACAAAAGATATGGTGAAAGAGAAAGATGACGAAGTGTATCCTCCTGCTCATACTTTCAGTTCAGTGTATTGACTTTATACATGGGAAAGAATTCCACTTGGACACAGATGACTCATGCCAATGTTTTTGATCTGAATTTGAATAAAGAAGTGTTAAAACCTGCTTATAGGACGATGGAAACTAAAACGTGATGCTGTGTGATGTATGGGATTAGGGTCAAAGGGAGTGTTTAATGTTAGTCTTTACCAAGTCTTTAATGCGCTCACCTATGACGACCACAGGGAGGGTGGGTGGCTGCTCTTGGGGCAGA
>OMOT01007274.1:3863-17994 GCA_900312575.1 Acanthochaenus luetkenii
GTGTGGATGGTGGACGAGCGCTGCGTGCCTCTGACGGAGTCGGAGTCGAACTTCCGCAGCCTGCATGACCACCTGCTCCGACACGTGAGGATACCCTATTACAACATCCACCCCATGCCCGTGCAGCTCAACCAGCGTCTGTGCGTGGAGGAGGACGGAGGGGCGCTGCTCTACGAGAGAGAGGTCAGCAAGTTGGTTAATGGCTCCAGCTTCCATTTTGTACTCTTGGGCGTAGGCTATGATGGCCACACGGCGTCTCTGTTCCCTGGTGGCAGAGCGGATGGCCATGGGGACAGACTGGTGGCCTTCACCGAGAGTCCCGCCAAACCTCACCAGCGTTTGAGCCTCACTCTCAGGGCCATTAACCACGCTCACAAGGTTGCTCTATTGGTGATGGGCAAGGGCAAGCATGAGCTGATTACCCAGCTGAGCCGGGTCAAAGACGACCTGAACAAATGGCCCGTCACTGGGGTTCGGCCCGCTGACGGCAGGCTTGTTTGGTATATAGACTACGATGCGCTTTTGGGATAGGAAATGTTACATGGCAAACGTTCAGGTCTTTGAATGAGACAAATGCCCTTGTGATTGGAACTGCTATAATTGGACTTGTATGCTGGATATTGACAAAGAATGTACTTAAAAGCCAGCAACTACGTGTGTTGAATGTGAACACCTCATTGAAGAGAGAGAGAGAGGTATTATATATATGAGATCAATATATATACTGTATATGTGAGATATACTGTGTATATGGAAGAATAGAGACAGAATAGCATTTGTAACATAAAATATACCAATGAGTGACCATAAGTTTCGACAATTGTTTGAAGTTTAGTATAGACCTCTGCAATTTACAAATGACAGTTTATCTGGAACTATGTGGATATTTGACACATCTGGCTCTGGAAGAGTCTAAAAGCACATTCGAACAAACGGTAAGAATTATTTGCGTATGCTGTTTCACCCAGGTTGTTCGTTTTCATGTGCGCGAGTGATTTTTGTTTAGCAAATGAGATCTCAGGTGACAAAAAGGAGAAAATTACAGAGTGCTCTTGTAGAGTCGGTTCCACTCCAGGTGAATTTACATTTTCTGATCGTATACGTTTTATATTGTCGAGTAGCAGTGACCTCCCCCATAAAGTGAGTAGACTGTCCCACTGTTCAGTGCCTTAATATCAAATGTATCCTGTGGACATTTGTGACGTAATGTTTGACCAAAAAGCACATTCCTCACCCATACAGATTTCATCTTTCAAATTCAACACCTGTTGAAATAGTGATCTTCAGGTGCATTTTGCAGATGGAGCCCAGACAGGTGTATTACTACTGAATTTCAGCATTCATGTTACTACTGTGCCTTTGTTTGGTCCATATTAATGAACTATAGTGTCTCTCAGCTGGAAAAGAGAGAGAGAAGACGTTGTCCTGCACCCTCGTCTGTGATACACACAGTACAGTAAAGCTCCATAAGGAATGAGTTGGGGGAAAAGATAAAGACTCATTCAATACATCCACAAAATAACTTTCCCATTCAATGTCAGACGGAGCAGGTCCAGGCTGCATGTTGGTGCCATATGGAATAATAGATGGAAGTCTGTGCCAGGCCATAGGAATATTATGTAACTTCTTAAAACCTGACTTTTGACTTATTGGTTATGACGGGTGGAAATTAATTTATTTGGGGTGAATACATATTATCTGAAATATAGAATTTATACTGAAATATGACAATTTAATCCATTATGTGGCTAGTTGTGGAAATGGAAAAGAGCCGGTAAAACAAATCTACGAGCTGAATTGATGTTGTATTGGTTATATTTTTCAATTATTTGCACACAGTTTGGTGTATTGTCACCTTGCCATTCATCAAAAGTGTGGATTTCCCAAGTATCCCGTTATTTAGAGGATGAGGATCACTTGGCTTTCAATGCAGTGTCTGCACTTCATATTAGTACTTGGATGCCCTCGGTTCATCAATGTGATAAATACAAATGTCCTTAGCTTTTCCTCACCAAATGTTAAGGAAAAAAGCGATCCATTTTGGCATACAGATTTCACATGTACATTATGTTTTTATTTGTATAATTCAGCACCGAATTGATTTATTAAAACAAATGGAAACACTGGGTTTTTTTTTGTATCCATCAACAAAATAAAAGCAAACGACACCAACAGGAAAACAAGATGCTTCATCTCGAGGGTTGAAACGAAACGAATAAACTTCTTCCAAACAAGCCAGACAGATGACTGCTCCGTGATAGTTGGCTAACATGAGTATTAAAAATGGTAAGAACCATGACGCTACTTTTCCTTTTGTGTTCCCGGGGTTTAATCTTACTGGCGGTGGCATGGAAACCACATGAAACATGCATGTGTGGAGTATTGAATGTCAAAGTGGGACAGCTGGACAGGTTTACTGCTCACTGTTCCCTCTCAGGCCTCTTTTAGTCAGCCAGAGTCCTCCCACCGCCGTGAAAAAAGCTGAATAGACACAAACAAGTGTTCATTCTCTGAGTGGATTTGAACAGAAGATGCTGTGCACTGAAGGTCAGATGTGTGTGTGTGTGTGTGTTGAGTTTCACGAGAGTATACGGATTTCGCTTTACCTGTACTGAAAATACTAGCCACTGTTAGAATAAGGGACAGGCAGTACAGCTCCGGGGTGGTTTTTGCCTGTGAATATGCAATATGCAAAAGTATTATTATTTTGTTGCTGCACTTTTTCTGTCGTATCGTACATACTGATATCATTACATTGGCTTTAGATACACATGATTCTTTTTTTTGAGGTTGTAAATATAAGACAGTCTTTTCTTACGCATGCTGCTGCTGTCAGAGTCAAGATGGTAGTGCACAGTCCTTGGCCAAATGACAGCAGTCCAAACACATGGTAAGAAGCCCGAAAGCTCTGAGGAACCGGGTCTATTAATGTGAACGTCACTGAAAAACCTATTGAGAGAGTTGAATACAAAGGTTTATTTGACTCAAGTAGTTTATGCTGCTCAGTACCTCGTCTGAGATATGTGTAATGCTGCATTGTGTTCTGAAATCTTATGTGATACACAGTACCTGAAGCTATGAAGGATAAAGCAATGGAGGCTGAGAGGTTGATCAGAAGAGGCTGCCTGCAGTATCTGGAGGATTTTGGCCTTAGATTAAAACAGACACCATTATTACAATTATAATTCAAATTATATTCATGTCAAGCTTACGATTGCAAAAACAATGATCCAAATTATTTAAATGGCCTGATGCCATTACCTATGATCTAGTTACCTTCCCATGACGTAGAACTGAGGGACCAGAACCAGCACCATGAATACTGCATTGACTATTTGACTGCAAATGAAACGTTTACAAAAAATCAGTAACACAAAAGAAAAGGGAACAAAAACAAAACTGAGGTGTTTTTGTATCAAATCCAAATATTAATGTGAAACTCAATGATAATCATAAAGCCTAGTTTCCCACCATTGTGAAAACAGCCACCACACACCAACACTTACAATTTTAATCTTTGATTCCTTGGTATCCATCTGCTACTATGATATGCCATGAAGATTAGCATGTAATGAAACATGGATCTGATACATTCAGCCAGACGTGTAACTCCTGACGACGGGACCTGTTCAGCTGAGGAACTGCCAACTGTTCCAAATGTGAGCTTGAGGAAGGATCACATTTCACAGCACACGATCCCTTAGAGTGCTGCTCTAGTCGTGGGAGCTGTTTGCTAAAAGCCCAACTTATGCACATTTTAGCTTGATGATTGTTATGTTGTGTTTTTGCTCAACGCTGGCTTCAATAGAACAATATTAAAGGTGCAATGTGGTCATTTGGTTTATCAACCATGTCCTATTGAGAAGCTCTCCTCTCGACAGGACAATTTCCTCATACTAATGTGTAAAAAGTCATTCCGCCCCCAACAGTGCTGCTCCATTGTATGCGTCCAAAATAGCCGCAGCAGGCAATATATCACCCCTGCCCCATATTGACACACAATGGAACATCCTACCCAAGAGATTTTAACCTGTTCACTTCTAATATTCATGTCAGTTGAGCTTTCCAGAGAGTCGCACAAACATCCAACATGCCTGTCAACTACAGTGGGACATGGGACTTTGTCAGTAATGACAATTTTGAAGGATACATGGCTGCTCTCGGTAAGTATCTTGCTTCTCGTAACAGATTATCTACCATGAAACTACGTGAACTTGTCATTTTAACGCTTCTTAACTTTTATTTTGGCAACCGTTAATGAGCTGGTTCATGAACTGGTGCTGATTTATTTATAAAAACAAGATTGCAAATTTTGAAATCGATTAAAATGTCCAGTGAAAGTAAATGTTCCGGTGTTTATTTTCCGATCAGAGCCTGGTGGATGTGGTCAAAAGCACGGAGCCGGGTGAAGTTAATGAGTGAGATTTTGTTATAACATATCCTTCTCATTTTCACACACAGGCATTGATTTTGCAACACGTAAGATTGCCAATATGTTAAAGCCACAGAAAGTGATTAAGCAAGACGGAGACTCTTTCACAATCCAAACACTTACTACTTTCAAAAGCTACTCGTGTTCATTCACCATCGGAGAAGAGTTTGAAGAGGTCACCAAGGGAATGGACAACAGAACGTGCCAGGTGGAAACGTTGATAATTTGCAGTATCACAGTCACTGAGTTCACCCATCATGTATCACATGCTGCTGTAATCAGGACAACACAGGCATATCAAGGAGAGAAAATAACACAAAAGAAACAAAACAGGACTCCCAAATGGAAACAAATGGAAATTGCCTGTCAAATAAATAAGCTACCAAAATAGCATTTTCAGTTTTGTAAAGCATTTGATACAAACTGCAGTCTGTAGCTGTGTACTGTATCACAAACCATACTCAAGGATTATTTTACTTATTTCATTTTTATTTTCTATCAGACCGTGATTAACTGGGACAATGATAAGCTGGTGTGTGTTCAGAGCGGAACAAAGCAGAACAGAGGGTGGACTCACTGGATTCAGGGAGACCAGCTTCATCTGGTACGACTTTGCCCCTCAGGAGGAATATTTTATTGTGATGGCCTATAACAGTCCAGTCAGTGTTTGTTAATTTGTCTGATTTTTTACATCCAAATAAAATTAGCATTATATAATAGATATATCAGGTACAAACTAGTAAATATACCCTTGTGTATCATGTCTCAATGCAATATCGGATTTGGGTGAGAGTACTCTTCTGGCCAAGTAAAACAGTAAAGTGAATGCCCACTAATACAATATAAAACTAATGGATACTAGTCTATGTATTCATAACTTTTTTTCTCTCTTCCAGGAACTCACTTGTGAGGATCAAGTCTGCAAGCAAGTTTATAAAAAGACTGCTTAATTGTTTCTACTTTGAAGGCTCTGTAATGGTTTTAATATGATCAGGCCACACCTTCAGAGGCCTAGAGAGCAGAGACGTTTAAAACGACATTTACATGAATTGTGAGCTATATCGACATGTGAACAATGGAAGTGTTATATTATCGACGTGAACATGTAATTTGAAAATGATTGATTGATTGGGGTGAATTTTGAAGCGTTGCAGTGCTCCAAACCACCAGATGGCGCTGTGACAGTTGTGAATAATAAAAATGAAAAAATTGTTTTGATTATTCGTTTGTTTCTAAACACTCCGGTAGTGTAGGTGGCGGTGTTCGCCTTGAAGTTGGTTTAGGACTCGCCAATAAACAAGAAGAAGAAGAAGAGGAGCCGTGGTTGGATGGTATATTTGTACCGCGAAACTTTTCAAGTAAAGTTAGCTTCAAGCAAACTGAAGTTACTCGTCAACTAACTTAGCTAGCTAGCTAGCTGTGTTCCTGGGGGCTTTGCCACATGTATCGTGAGGTTGGTGTGAATCATCGACTGCCACCCTCGTGGTTTCGTTCAGTCCAGCGGGGTTGGTCAACGTTTTTGTTGACAAGACGCAAACATGTCAGTTGAAAAGGAAGAGACACATCAGGTGAGAGTAACGGACGGCTAGCACGGATAACGGCTGGCCTAACTCCCATCTAACACACGATGTACACACACATACTGTATATATCATGTATAATGCGGTCTTTTGACCGGTAAATATGACTTATACCTTCCTCGAGCAGCACTGGACACAGCAGCTGACTGGATACCGTCACCAATGGTCGCGCCGTTATGGCCTGGATCTGATTTGAGCTTCTGGGTTTCAGAGACTCAAGGCAGCGGTGCATTACACGGTGGGACGCGTGTGCGAACGGCTCGGAGACGACCATCGGAGGGGATTCAGTCGACAAGTCATAGCAGCCATAGCGGAAACAACATTCAGGCAATGTGGTGGGTGTCGACACATCGCAGGAATGACCGGGTCGCTCTTTTGCAGACGGGACAACGATCTTCGTTTGAGATGAGATTTGTGTCGTTTCCAGCACAGTGAAACTTTATACACATCAAGTGGGGAAATGGATATTGCGCACACCATAACAGTAATTCCACCGCCCTCCATAGTGCCACACACGTTTCATTTGTTTCCCTTTGCTATTTTTCTTTCCAGATATATTTGCGAAAGACTTGGAGGCCTTTGCAAGGTAGGAACCGATGTCGCTTTCACATATTTCTCTCTATAGTAGGCGAGTTACTCAGGGACTCAGAAATCAATTTAGCCAGTATCTTGGAGATCTTTGTTCCATTGACTAAGTGCAAACCAGTTTCCTGTTTGAAGTGAGGTTTTATAATTTACAATGTAGTGTTTGGATTTCAGGCATGCTAAGAGAAGCACAGTGTCTTCAGAAGATGTCAAGCTCGCAGCCCGTCGCAGTACTGCATTGGTGAGTTACTTCCCTCGTATTGGCACAAAGGAACTATGCATCAACTAGCAGTGGATGTGTATCAGTACTGTTTCCATATGTTTATGTAACTCAAGAAAAATCCTATTTTATCAGTCAAAACACTTGTACAGGTAGACCACTCATTAACAGTACTGGACATTTCACCCTAATGCAGCATGTTACAACCATGTACGGGTATATATTGTACAGCAGACGGCACATTTGGTGTTTGATTTCCCTTTATTTATTCCAGTCCATCTTCATACAAAATAAAAGTGAAGAACTTAGTCGGGAGCAGAGGGATTCAAAGAAGAAGAATACTGGGAAGAGGAAGAGCAGAGACACTGAAGAAGAAAGCAGGGAATAAGGACAAGACACAAGCAGGCCTGCAGCGTCTCCCTAAGGGTGTGCAAAGTTTAAAACATGTGGGTTGCCTAATTTGTCATAATGAGCAGTGTCATCTAAATGGCAATATCATCATCATTGATTTATGGTAACTATTTTGCATTTAATCTGTACTTAAAAGCTAACCTATAGCATGAAATACTGTTGACCATTAGGTACTATCGATATTACAAGTCCTTTTTTAATGGTATGTACACATATGCAGTTCAAGAGCGATTAACCTCCCAACATTAGCTGCCATGGGACTCACTGACGAGCATTATGCAAAAATATAAAGGCCACTCAAAGTGAGTGGTGGCAAATGGACGCCTGGACTAGCAAACAGTGGAGGCTGACTTCACAAATCTCTAAATGTATGCAGGGTGAAATCTTTTTGTAAATAGCATTACTGTAGTGAGAATTCATTAAAAGGACTTGGAAAAAGTAAAAGTTGACTGATATCTTGTTTCGTTTCTTACATAAGCATCACACTAGCATTACAGAAAAGCATTTTACACTTAACCCACGCAACCTCAAATGGACTGTTCAGCTTAATTTCCCAGAATAAGGCCATCTTTTTAAAAAATGCATAAATTCCCCATCACCAATTGCAAGGCTCAACAATGTGCCATCCACACCCTTAAGTTTGATATAGGCATGCCCAGAAGGTTAATGATTTACCCACCCACCAAAAAACCCAAACAAACCGTTGTTCCAGGAGTTGGTACCACATTGCTGAGTCTACCTGTTTAGGATGACACCCAAGACTTAGATCCCTCAAAACCTCCCCCTAAGTCCCTCACAGAAAGGGGTTTGATTCACTTTCAGACAAGCCATCAAAAGCAGCAAAGAGACAGGTACTACCCCATGTCATGTCTGAGATGGCCACACAATGAAAGTGTTGGAACTCCCATCTTCGTCCTTCAGAACAGACTTCAGTCAGGGTTCAAACGGAGACCTCGACCAGCAGAGCCCAAGGTCCCTAGATACGTGAATCGAATTAGATTTTTTTTTTTTGTGTGACAAGTAATATTAACTAAGCATCTATTCAAATGAACTTTATTAAGAGAACTCCCTTCATTTGACATGTTTTTAAACACTTCTTAAAACATCAAGAACTACTGGGAACCACTAAACACACCACGCCACGTTCTCACACTGTCACTCACGTTCCCCCCAGTGTCTTCAGCAGGTGTCATCCACATCAAGTTCATACTTACAGATCAGTTCAACAACAAGAAAGCACACACCATACAGCATCCAGATCAGAGAACATAAGCAATACAAATATTCATCACAACATTCCACTACATTTTGATACTACTTCTGACCTTGATCAACATACTAAAAAGATAGGGGAAAATTGCAAAGATAAAAAATGAGATCTTGAAGTACTAATTAAAGTGTCCATTTTAGGGGAGGCGCTTGTAGCATCTGCAGCTTCCATTCACACACTCAAAAGCAGTCAAATTGGGCTCTTTCACCGCACAACCAGTCCGTTTCACGCTTCTCCGTTCGCTCACTCATCGTTTCACTCTTCGCCACAAGCCATCCTCAATCGTACTCATCAGTTCTTAAAATGTCAGTTGCGCAGTTCTTTCCATTTAAAAGTGGATAAAAATTAAAACACCCACCGTCTCTTAGAACATGCGGAGTGAAGCCGTTCTTTGATGGCATAGCATTTACAGGTGGGAAGAGGGAGTGATACCGATATCACCCCAAGAATGCTGCCAAAGAGGAGCTTCCTCCCAGGAAAATGGAAGAGAGGTGAACTGCAGAAGAGATTTCAGTGAAGGCTTTTCCACAGAACTTGACTGCAAATAAAGTTGCACTTAAAAACAATTACATTTCAACCAGATTCTTCCCAATGCAAGATTGCATTCAAAGTAATGACAAAGCTGGATAATGGTGAGCCACAAACATTCATGCATTTTCAAAATGATCATATCACAATGCATGCATTAAAGAATCCAGTTGAAATTAATACAAACAAATGAGACATCAAAAATAGCACTTAAGTTGGACAACCAATTCACTTTTCACTCACTAAATTAAAATCTTTAGCTTTTTTTTTTTTAATGTACAAAACATCTCACAAGTGTTTAGTTTTCAGATACGCATAACACCAGAAATAAATGTGGAAAAGACTCATCTTTCTCACAATACTTACCATACAAAACACTTAACTTACATACCCCACCCAGACGACTTTGACTCCATACTGGACCCAAAACCTGAGCTAAACCCACTACCACTGGTTGTAGAGTTTGACCCTGTTCCCCAGCCCAGACTGGCTGAGGTGGTGCCATAGTTGCTGTTGCCTGTACTGAAGGACTGAGTCTGATCCCTACTAGAGGTCGTTCCAGTGGGGGTACTGCCTGAGGTGGATGTCTGCCCTTGCTGGCTGGCCAGCATACCCATCATCCCCCAACTACTCTGCAGAGCAGCCTGAGCAGCAGCCATCATAGCAGGGTTCAGGCTGAATGAACCAAAATTTGTCATATTACTAGTGCTGGTGCCTAACCCGGTACGGCCATTACCAAACGCCCCTTGAGCTCCAAAGCCATTCCCAAACCTCCCTGTACGATCCATCTGCCTATTGCCATGTTTAGGCTCTGCATTTGAAATGTGCACGCTGACCCCCTTGATAATTAGATCCTCTCCACAGAGAGACTGGGCAACCTGCAAGGAAGAGACATAAATCAGGTCAGCTGGGCACCAATACTGTTAAAATAACTACAAGCTACTCTATAAATTTGAATATTGTACCTGATCATCTGCAAAGGTGACAAAGGAAAAAGCACGGAATGGCTTGGGGATGAAGACATCAGTGACTTCGCCATACTGCATAAAGAACTGTCGCAGCTCATCAGTAGTCATGTCTTCTGTGCAGCGGCCTACAAACACTTTCCGGCTCCTCAGTGGCTCATCTGGACCTTGCTGTAAACAAAAAATAAACATTGCAAGTTATAAATAGAGCATAACTTTAAGCTAAAGCAAGTCTCAAGTTTTCCATTCCCATAATGTGTTTATACCGTATGCATTAGGGTTGATTGATTTGTATGCACAGCGTTTTTGACTTTTGTATGTTCTACATTTACAATGTAGCATAAATGGCATTGTATAGTGGGAATGAGTAGTACTTTGCAGCCAGATTCCCTTCCATGAGGTAAACCAAAAAAAATTGGCACACTTGGGTACTTTGGCCAAAATGAATAGTCCGCCTGGACCTATAATCACTAAAAACCTTTGTAGAATCTATGTGTTTTGTTATATGTCTACCTACTTTGATAGTGGTAGACAAGGACTTGCTGAATAGATTCAGTGGCATCTCTGCTGTCATGGTGTTATCCATTGTCTAATTTAGGAAACATTTTAGGCGAGGATTAAAATTTACATTTCTCCTTTGTTTTATCTAAGTTTACTCTAGTATAGTAAGTCAGAATGTTACTGACACTGGGAATAGATTATCTAAGTTCTTGTCTATCCAGAGGTCAAGGTGCATATTGACCTGACAGATGTAGAGCCCCCCCCCCAAGTAGGAAAGTGTTAAATAAAAAGAACATTAATGTAACTGCTGTGGGGTTAGTTGTTAATGTAAACATTAATATTTTTAATAATGCACCACATTAGAGGATTCCTTAGTTTTGAAAATCTCACATCCAAGCAAAATTGGTATTGTAACTAAAATATCCCTAACTAAATAGATTGGGAAATCAGTGGCGATACCCAGCCCTAACATGGATAAAGATGATCATATTCACCTTGGAGTTGGGGAGCTTGCAGTCACACCATCTCCCATCAATCATATGACGCTGGGAGACAACCTTTTCTTGTGATTCATATTCAGTGAACCTCACAAAGCCAAATCCTTTGGAGTTTCCAGTCTTGGCGTCTCGTTTCACCTGAGGAAATAATTAACAGATAACTTGCAATCAAAGAACATCGTCATATACATAACCCAATACAAGTATGCAATGTGGAGTCACCTGAACCATGATGACTTCTCCAAAGGTGCTGAAGTAGTCTTTCAAGTCCTGCTCAGTTGTTTTCCAAGGGAGGCCCAGTACAATCAGATCAGATGTCTTCATATCCCCCCTCTTCATTTTAACAGCAGAGGAGGCATCAATTTCATCCATCTTCCTTTTGTTGTCTGAAATTGGCCCGAATACAAGAGCCATTAAGTGTCCGTTAAATAGACTGTTTAAATTAAAGATGTTGCGCTCTGGTTCTACATTTAGTGTTGTGCGTCATGAATTATAAATACAATGGTAACCTATTTTGGTTAAAATACTTACAGAATGTAATGTGAATGCGCAAGCACACGTACCTTTTGGATAATTCACAACGTACACCAAATTGCCCCATCCGTTTTCTGGTGCATGGAGAACCCCTTCGACCAGACGCACTCCTCGCATGCACTGAGAAACGGGGCTTCGAAATCGAAGGCCGCACGCCCCTGGAAATTGAGCCGCCACTGTGGAAAGCAATATTGTGCCGTCATCCTCGGATGGGATCTCCATGGGTTCCTCATTTTCCTCCTCTGCTACGCGAATGTATACTTCGGCCATTTTTGTTTGGGTGTGTGTGTGCCAAAATACAAAACTTCTCAATTCAAAACAGAACGAACGTTAGCAGTTAGCTAGCTATCCACGCTTGCGGCCAACGTCAACTAATGTTGCTAATACGGCCCAATGAGTCGGGTCAATTAAGTGTTTAAAAAAAAAAAAAAAACGTCTTCCGACTAAAATAAAACGTCAAACGATATCGCTATGATAGGTTAGCGTTGACTTAAATTATAAATATTAGCTTAACTCGGGTTGCGCTACCAAGCGTATCGGCCTTGCTCTGTTCCTTTGTTCGGTGGGCTGGGGAGCTGTCACCCAACACCGGAGACGGCCGTTCAAAATGTGCCTTTCAAGGAGAACTGCGTACGGTCCCCTGGTAGTCCAACAAAACTATTTCGTCAAAAACGCATAAATGTGATGAGGGAGTTAACTCTCCTCAACAACAGAAGTGTTTACCCTCGCTGCAAAATACGAAATACAGGCTACAATAATGTCTTTTCCACGAGGGGGGAAAAATGAAGCCACCCTGCGAGGTCCACCAAAACGGTATTATCTAACGTTAAACCAGTGTTGCCAACCCCTCAGTAAGGAAAGTAGCTATTGGCTGTCCTAGAAGTCGCTATATGACGTAATCGCCTAATTTGCATGTATTTGTAATGGACACTGTAGGGGAGAGGAATAACGTCGTGGGAGTAAGTAACAAAAAACACCCTAAATATGTTTAGAACTACAAATGAACTTTCTTCTGTTGATTCTTTTGTTATTTTCCTTTTTTTTTGTGTTGCCATTGAAATAGGCCATCACTTCTCAAAATAACTTCATGACTTAAATGCTTCGATACATAAATCAATTTAATCCTGTATTGTTAAATGTTAGAATATCAAACCAAGTTATGTGGGGTGGAATTGATAGCTCTACGTCCAACCCCAACCTGCCTCCTTTATCCGGGCTTGGGACCGGCAAAGTGACCCAAAAGAGACACTTTGGCAGAGGTACTTAGGTTATTTTTACCCGGTTTTTTAAAATAATATTTTATTTTGTTTTTATTTGTATTTTTGTTGTTTCGTTTTCTTAAGTTTGGTTTAGTTTCTAACCTCATGCTCCACTTAGGAGCCTACAAGTCACAGTAAAACAATAAACAAATGTGCCTTAAGTGTATAGACGGTTTTAACTTGACAACATTAACAATCTAAATGGACCAAAAAGAGACAATAGAAAAAACTGTCAATGGCAATGTGAGAAAATGATGGTAACTAGTCTGGCCCTAATTCAGGTTCATTTTTTTCAGACCCCCTCCACACACACACACACTGTGCTGGCTCACAGAAAGAGTAGGTCATCTTCCTTTTGGTCCAGGCTTTCTATGGCAGGTTCAGCAACTGAGGGAGCTGACTTCAATGAGTAAGCAGCTGATGTGCCAAAAAGCTGCAAAACATGATCAGGCAGCTTGTGCTCATAGCCTCACCAGACAACTTCAGACCATATCGGACATGCAGGGTGGAGTTAAGGGTCTGCAAGGACATTCGATTTCTAAGTTTGCTTTTTACCACTCATCTGGCTGAATAATCTCTCGACTACAGCATTCGAGTGTGGCGAGGACAACACAGCCATGGCGAGTTCCTGAAACGGGTTGATTTCAGCTGCATCCCCGAACTTCCAAATCTCACTCCAGAAGCTCACACTGTAACACATTTCTGTAATTTCTACAGTAAAATATTACAGTAACTTCTTGTTTAACTGTATATCGCAATGCATCATGGGTCCAAAATAATTACAGTAGCTGACAGCATTTTTCCACAGTAACATATTGTAAAATCACAGGCAAGTTGTGTTTTGACTGTAGATGATGCATAGTACAGTTAAATACTGTTAACATCGGATTGCGTTGCACGAGGCTGTTTGAAAGAGGAGCTTGACATGAGCATTTGATGACGGGGCAGAGGAGCAGTGTCCATCTCTTCCATAACACGTAAGTTGAATATAAGTAGCCTACAAAATTCAAATATGATTAAACGTAGTTAACATAACCTAACTTGACCGTGTATCATCCTGGTTTGTGTAGGTAGTCCACTTGTGGCAGCAAAGAGGTTAGCTGCTAATGGCCAGCTAATGTTAGCTAACCCGGACGTGTTAAACAACAGCAAACTATGTTTGCTTTTAACGTGGTCGTTGAACGATTTAAACTAAACCTATCTGGCAAACATAAGGTAACAGAAAAACAGTTGTAATATGTTGGCAAACATTCGCTAACGTTCGCCTTGTTGAACGCAAGTCGGGTCACCTGCTAATGTCGGATGCTCAGTCTGACTAACGTTAGAGCTGGCAGTGTAGCACGTAGTTG
>OMOT01007335.1:1491-26915 GCA_900312575.1 Acanthochaenus luetkenii
TCCACCCCCACCGACTCCCCCGCAAAGCCCTTCATTAACCAGCCAGAGGGGAGTCGGGCAGCACCAGACACTTGGCACACGATCCTGGCTGGCGGGCCAGACATGGTTGGTGGGGGTCAAGTCTGATCACCTGCCCAGAATTATAATGGCAGTAGTCATGCACATGCCTGTCACACACAAACGCTGACTTGTGGACAACGGCACCCTGCCCCTCACTTTACGACGCTTCTTACATAGAACCACACGATGAGGCAAACGTATTATATTGCAGTTATTACAGATATTGTAGTTGCTGTATGGCATGGAATATATATATGTATATATATATTTGATATGTCAGAAGCTCTGCAATGTCACATTTTGGGAATATTTCCTATAGGATTTACAAGTGAAGACTAATCTCCTTAAATTATGTAGTATTTCAGGGTTGAGGTAGCGCCGGTCTGCTATATATTTCTCGTTGAATGCCCCTTTGCGAGACAGATGTTGCATTCTTTCACATTGCAGTGTCAGTATTATTTTGATATACAGGTAATTGTCAGAATAAAGGAAACACCAACTTTAAAGTGTATTAATAGGGCATTGGGCCGCCACAAGAACAGCCTCAAAGCGTCTGGAGCTCTATAGTAGGGATGCAGCACCCTAAGCATGATGGGAAGTTAATTGCTTTATTCCTTTAGGGACCACACCAGTGTGGAAGCACCTGCTTTCAATATACTAATGTATCACTCCTTTATTCAAGTGTTTCTTCTGTTGATTCAAAGCATCCTCCAGTATGAGAACAAACTTTTTTTATGTCCCACAGGGGCCGCATAGCCTGCGTACGTCATTTGAGGATGGCCTTGTTATTGTGCTTTCAGAAGTCGAAGTCACACTGTTTGATAGTTCAGTTTCATGAATCAGGTTGAGATGTTCGTGTTGTTTTCAACAAATGCACCATAACATGAGATCCAAGGTGTATGGAACGCCAGCTCAAATGAATGATTATAGTTTAATCTAAGACGTTCTAATTCTATGAGATCTCGCATATCACTGAATTGAAACAAAAGGTTTTCCTTTGCTCCCTTTGCATTTACATGGGCCTGATTTTCCTTTCAGAAATAACATACTAGATTACATTTGTTTTTATATATATTGACGTACATACCATATACCTAATGGCTCATCGCCTGATATATATCAAACTTCCCTACTCATCAATATTAATATGGCGCTTGAGAGTTTCTCAAGAGCGTAATAACAAACCCATATTGAGTAGTGTACTCAAAAATACATAGGTTGCATGTAGGCTGCCATTCATAGAAATGGAAGTATTCAGTCTGATCTACTTGTGGTAAATTACCAAAGGTACTAGAATGTCTGTGCATCAGTGCATTGGTACAAACGATGCTGTTTTATTTTTATCCCCAGTGAATGCGCCAGCACTACATCCTGTCCTTACCACATGGACATGCGGTACCATGGGTACACCAGAGATTCACGATCCTGTTTAGATTAATAAGAGGGTTCAGTGATTTCCCTGTTCTCCTGTAAAATACTAACCACATCCTTGTTCAACAGGCCTTTTAGGATTATTTACTATTGGTCTGGAAATCCTCACAAATCACACGTGGAACTGATATTTATCCCTATTTACAGTTGTCTTTTCAAATTTGGTTTCTCACGACAAAGAAACTTTCCATGTTGACAAATGTAGGCTAGTGCCTGCAGTCTGGTATACACATGGTTGATAGTTCTATCTGCCCTTTAGTTGAGAAACTGCAGGATAGTTGCAACCATTTTCCTCATTACTTTACATTACAATATAAGTAATGAAGAAAATGGATGTAACGGCACGTATAAAACATTTAACATTTACATTTTAGGCATTGGGTGAAGGGTCAGAGCCAAGGGGCCCTGACAATATTTCTTTGACCATAGAATGATCATGTGAGCGAAAAGTTCCAGGAAAATAAATTAAAATAAAATCTAAGTAGAGAGGTAGAGGGGATTTAACCAAAAAGAATGTTGCTTCAACCCAGCTTGGTGGCAACACAGTTATAGAAAGCTCCTGCTATCATGCTGCTGAATAATGTAGACCCTTCAGGTAGATAGATATACATGATGATAAGGGGCTAAGAGGGGGGAAAACACGTAAACACATACTATGTGGGTAGTGGTACACACCTGTCCACTCATACATTCCTATTCAAATATTTGTTAGATTGTTGGTGAACCAAATAAAAAATAGACAATCAGACAATCAACATAGCTGGTAATTGGTAGATAATGTTCAAATGGGAGTAGTGAGGTGTGTAGACTATTTTTCATTTTAATTTGTTTGGCACCTGTCTTTGAGCATTTTGTTTTTGGTGAACCAAATATAAATATCAATTTTATATTTTTGTTAGTCATGTTGACTTTTACATATCTGTCTGTTTCCTCTATCACCAGACTATAATGCAAAGAATGTGTGACTTTGCAATGCCAGTGGGCATAAAGAGAGACGGGTAGCAAAGCAGCTGTACCCGCCATGTACCCAGATGGCCCATGTAAATGCATACTGCAGTGCTGAAGAGTGGGAACGAGATAGTTGGGAGAGGCCTCTGTCTCAAAACGACATAATGGGCTCAGTGTATATGATGGTCACAGTAGAGATATCAATACACAAAGACCGTAACGGTGACTGACGTTGAATAACATTTACATTACAAGCGTAATCTGAATCAGAATCACTTTATTCACTACTAAGTACTAAACGCGCCTTGCATGAACATGGAGGATTGCGCTCGGGGGCCGAGGGCTCTATATGGGGTTGGTGGTTGTCTAGACGACCAGGCAGAGTCCGTCTAATCAGAGCCTAACTACTGTCAGCTGAGAGGAGGTTATAATTATTGTGTGTCATTGCGCTCAAAACGCCACTGAACGCTCTCAGTCGAGAGTCATTGCAAGAAGCCACGCAACATTCATTATACTTGCCTATTTAAGAGCTTTCACTGAGTAGTTTTCTTGTTCTGGAGTATGTGAGGAGATAAAAACATAAAGATATTAGTTCTAACACTGGTATTCTTATATTGTTTTTTGGGCCATCATAGCTATTCATCCACATCACAACGAATGGCACTCATTTTCTTCTGTTATCTCTGCTGAGTGCAGAAGTGCAGTCACGAGTTTAGGTGGCACTAGGAAATGCTAATATTTGACTTTGATTCAGCTGAACTTGTATATACAAACACCTCAAGTTTAAAGGGAAAACATGTAACTTTTGGATGGTTTTCCATTAACCATGTCCTTTATCTGTTTTTACAATGTCACGGACTGCATTCGAGCTGTTGTGAAAGGGAAATTGTAGCTTTAGATAACCGAAGATGAAGAATTCCAAGATTACGTCTCTGTGAGTATCCTCACTCTGAAATGATCCTGAAATGTGTGTTTATTTAAACGCTGGAATTTAGTTTGTCCATGAGATGGCACTTCCGTCATTTTCGTCATCACGGTGTGGGGGGAGTCAGCCAGCTCCCCTGTTGGGATCTTGTGTCCTGTAGGCGTTGTGACCCTGGACTCACCCCACCCAGGCTTTGACCCTGCACTCCCTGTGGAATGTGACCCCAGCCGAAGCAGTCTTGTGCGTGAGAGTTTGAAGATCATTAGTCTGCTGCCGCTACATCGAAATAGCTGAAAGCCAGTGTCTTTTCCCCCCCAGTCTCTTTTCCTTGCTAAACATCACAGTACTCTGTATGGTTGGATAGTTCAGGCTTGTATGTAGCGCAGAGATTTCCATTTACCCCACACACCTGTTGATAATTGAGCATTTTTCACACCAGCCTCGTTTAGTCCGCTTGAATCACACCTTAGTTTGTTTCCCCCTGGTGCGGTTCTTTTGGGCAGGTGAGAACACAACAATCGTACTCGGGTGCGGACCAAAAGCGGACGGAGACCTTGTTGAGAGGTGGTCTCGGTACGCTTCCAAACGAACTCTGGTGCGGTGCGTTTGTGGTGAGAACGTGATCCGGCCTCGGTTCAACCCAACTGCAGAAAGCACTGTGCATTTTTGTACTAGACAAGCTCCAGTAGCCAGCTACGCTGTGCATTATGGGATGAGGAAGACGAACATTTCACAACATGCGAGCATGACAAGTAATCACGGACAAACGTGGAGTCGTGAGGAGCTGCAGTGCATCATAGAGATTAGGTCGGATGAATAGATAAGCTCACAATTTTCGACAACACACAAGAACAGCGAAATCTTCTCTACATCCTGGAGTTTCTTTCAAGTTTTCCCGCATGGAAATCCTGACCAATTGGACAGCAGTTCAGGAACTACGTTATCGCTCCCGCCCCAGACGCATCTGACCAATGAGTGACATGAACGTACTCATGTGGCTTTTGCGGCTGCATTTTGGTTCGCTTCACCAACTCATCAACTAATTCTGACCAGAGCAAAATAATAGGAGTGAAAGGAAACCGAACCAGCTGAAAAACTAAACAATGTATCATTCTCGCATCTGGTGCGAACCAAGAAGTGGACTATCAGGTGTGAAACTGCCCTCAGTGTGCATCAGTCATTCTCCATACAGTATTTGTGGGGTTGACAGTAACCTAAATGGTAAAGATGCAACCTTGGTCTGAAATTACAAATGAGGGGGCAAATAATATATATATGATTTTCTTTACATTTCACCCTGTTTAATTGTTGTTCTTTTGAGTTTGTTGTGCGACTACTGCCCCCTGTTGTGATTTGTGGGAGCCTATGACTGAGGGATTCTTTCCAGTGCTTTCTGGGCAAGAAAAACAGTTTTTTTAAATCAGAACCGACTAAGCAGCCTGAAGCAGTAGATCATGTTGGGAAAATGGTGCCATCCTCTTATGTATGGCCTTCTGCGAGTTTCCAGCTTTGGGAAAGAAGTTAAAACAGTCTTAGTCTTAGTGGTACAAATTGAGTGTTTATTTGCCAACATGCAGTGCAAATGTATTATACTATGTATTATTATTTCATAGTTCAATTAAATTGCCCCTGAAAACGACCAAAATGACCCTAAAATTTAAATCAAGGCGGCCAAAAATGCCCTCTGGAAAAAAAGTTAATTTCTTACCCTGGTATGGTGCATTGCTGAAAAAGAGCATGTCTGCTCTGTCAGCTTTTTCCCTGGTAACAAGTAAAGGCAAAGAAAGTTGTTGGGACATTGAGCTCTGACCTATCTTTTGCTGACTCACTCACTCATTATGCAACAAAGTGCTTCCTGACGAACCCCTCACACCCACTGCATTTCCTGTCGGCGCATTTTAATATAACCGTCAACTGTCCTGATGTGGTAGTGTGCCTTGGCACTGATGCATAGTACAGTACTAAGTAGTGCATGAACAGTGAGAGAATTATGCAAACAGAATAGAAATTCCCCGTAGAAATATTACAGATAAATTAAGAGCATTAATATCACTGATGTTTGGAATTTGGAATTATGCCCTCTATTTCCACCAAAATGCACGGCTGTACATCTATCCATTCCATCACTGTGATAAGTCTGCTTAATGCTTTTATTTGATACAATTTTGGGGTTTTCTAGCTTGACGTGCCATGAAATTGTCATTAAAAGTTGTACATCAAAAGCAGTAGAGAGGGAAAGTAATGAAGTCTGTCCGTGGAAAATAGCTTAATGATATGTTTAGCAGGTTAATCATTATTACAATTCTTTTGACTCATATGTAATTAAAGGAATGCACTGACTTTTGGTCAGATAAGCTTTTTGATCAACTTTCGGTTGTGCAACAAGAAACTTGGTAGCATTTCTAGTAAGGCTGAAACGATTTATCGAGAAAATCGAGAATCTCGATTACTAAAAATGATCGATGCAAATTCTTTGTGTCAAAGCTTAGTTTAATCCGTGGAACTATATACAGCGCACTGTGTTTTGCATGGATGATGATTACTGTTGCACAACGTGCTTATGCTGTGGACACATGAAGAAGACATGATTTGATCGCACAAATTGCTAAATGGAGGAAGAGAGAGAAAATAGCGAGGGACAAAGAGAAGAGACAGGCCAGAGAAAACGACAGAAAGTTAAATAGAAAAATGTCAAGCTGAAACAAAAACTCTGGGCAGTGTGTCTATTGTAAAACCGAACTAGCTACAATAACACAATAATAATTAGCACAGCTTATCATGTCACAAAGACTGAGCAGCCTTTTACCCGACACCCGGCACTGCTGGATCTGAAGAGATAAATGGAGTGGACGTCGGGGGGAAGTACAAGTCCGATCAAGCTTGCAGAATACCGAAGGTGAGTGACTTTAATCTACTTAGTAATGTTAACGTTAGCTAGCTAACAGTTAGCTAGCTAACAGTTAGCTATCCCCTCCCCACATCTAGCTAACAGCTAGCTAGCTAACATAGCTAACACAAGTCTGATGTCTGTGGGGAGGGGACAGTAAATAATATGGCTGAGTATGCTGTATCGTTACATGAACTTCTTGTGTTAATATTGTTCCAGATTCATTGAAGTCATTTATAATTACATATGGGAGCTACGACTTAAAGGCCGCCAGGTTCATTAGCGTCCTGGCTGAAGCTGCAACGGACATCAGCGTCAGAGACCCGGAGGGGACATACGTCCGGTTTGTTAAGGATGGACAGACAGACAAACAATGTGTTTGTAGCAGCTGAAGAGCTGAAACATGCCACTGCTATAGGATACTGTGAGGCCATTCATGCTGGTAAGATGATGAGTCTATACATTACGATATCAACAAGTTAATAAATGTTTTTGTTTTTTTGTGGATAAAAGAAAAAACAAATAAAGTGAAGCATGAGTTTGAATTTATTACTTTAATGGTACAATAGTAGATGATGTGAGAATTAGTGTGTAACAGTTTTCACTATATGTTTCAGTTTCTACCATATTGCTTTAAAATATACTGATTGATGTAATATAACTAATAAATACTGTTTTTTGAAAAAACTTGTGTCTTGTTGTCAACAGGCAATGGATTTTAGTTAAAAGTATGTTGTGAGAGAAATCTATGCACCGCAGCGCCGGCTGTAGAGACATTTGAAGTGGTGTGTTCTCATCATTACATGTTGGCTTTGTAAAAGCACTCAGGAGAAAAATGTATGATGAAACTGTATGTGTGGACTCTTGTTCCAACCTTCCTGTCCACTCGTTTTTGCCTCCTACAAATATAAAGCCATAAAGCCTTCCAAGAAGACTGTAAAGGCTTACATTATGCCTGAGCTGTAGTTAGGTTGAAACTTGTAGTTCTGAAATTTAAGTTGCACAACTTAAAAGGCAATGATGTTATTATTTTAATTGATGCCATTTTAGTTTGTATGTGTACCTTTTAAAAAGAGTAATTAAAATTAAGAATTTTATTTATTTATGTGTTTTTGCATTTCAGAAAATATTTTCTTTAAAACCCAGAATGTAATATGGTACTTAATGCACTAAATGGGTTTAGTTTTGACAGATAATATTGTATGCAATTTAAGCAATACAAATGTAGATTTTTCTAAAAAGGAAATCAATGAGTTCATTTTGAGAGACCTGTCTTATTTTCTCTTGTATATTTACTATTGCTCTCTAATAAAGCAAAAGTATTTCTTATCCGATTACTCGATTAATCGATGGAATAATCGGTAGAATACTCGATTACTAAAATAATCGATGGCTGCAGCCCTAATATCTATTGTTTATTTGGTTTGCTGTTGTGCATGTTAACATTTTGGCTGACTGTGTGTTCACTGTACTAGCCAATGAACAATCAATCTCAAACATGTTAGCATATATAACATTGCAGCGTTAGCGATAACAGCAGAGGTGAAACTGCTACCAGTCTTCACATCGCACAGCACTAAGCTTGTAGAACCAGAGAATGAAGTATAATTTTTACGATATTGAAATTCCCCAAAGGAAATGTGCTTGAAATGATTTCCAGAAACCCCTTGGTCCAAGTACACAGCTTGAGGATACACTTATTCTACTGTTGCATACACTGTGATTTGCTCAGGACAACATAAAGTCAGCTAAATGGATCAAAACTGACCATGCGTGGCCTCTCTCCAACAGGTATCTGTATCAAATGTGGGAAGGGTGTATATGGAGCCAGCCAAGCCTGCCAGGCCATGGGGAACCTATACCACACAAACTGCTTCAGCTGCTGTTCCTGTGGTAAGTTATACCAAAGATTGTCAATTCAAAGGGGGGAACTGGATCACTGGCCTTCCTTCCGGTCTGCAAAAGTGGGCGTTAACCCACCCGTATGCACTCTCCTCCTACACAGACTGATTGGGTACAGTCCTGAAACAAAGTTGACTTTCTAAACAAAAAATACTCATCACAAAAACACAAGTTTTAGCTCTGGTAGTTCCCTTTATTTTCTAGCAATTCCCATTATTCACAAGGCAACCATATTTTATTTACATCATACTCTGAGTGGCAAACAATAGCCGGAAGACGGCAAAGCAGATGTAAACATCAGCAAACTCTAATGGCCTTTGGACAAAAAATAATAAAATACACACCAAAATCATTCTTCTATATCATTGGAAGACATGCAGATCAGGTGAACAGAAGACTCTAAATTGCCCATTTATGTGTTTGTGTGCAGTATGATATATGGGGGTTGGGTGGGATGTGAGCTACCGCTTCTGCTTCAGTTTGTCTGTGTGGTTCCCGCCTCACTATGGCCACAGCTTTCTGTCTTATTTCTGAACACACAACATGGCTCTGAGCTTCAGCCACTGCTGCCTCTCTGCAGATCATCATTAGTGTCACTGTCTGGCATTCTGCCGGAGTTGTTGTTGTTGTTGTAGTCAGGGATCAAAACATCTGGTGCTGAAGAATTTCCTCAGGGAGAAATCTCAATAACAGGACATTTTAGTCCTCTGTCCAGCAGGAACAAGCTAATGAGGACACAAAGAAATAAAAAGCTGACACTATTTGGTTCTAGAGACTGTCATTAAATCTGTTCTTGAGCTCAAAATACAGTATAGATTGTGTGTGTTTGTGCGTGTGTGTGTGTGTGTTGGGCTTCCCTGTCACCCGATTCCTACCCTCCTCTCCTGTTTCCAGTGCAAACAAGAGGAAGATGTCGGGAGAGAGTTTTCTTGCCAGGTTGCCTCCATTCATGTGTGTGCTATACATGGACACTGATCCCCCCTGGCTCTGGAAGAGCTGCCTATAATTTACATGTAACCAAATCCACATACTTTCCGATTTATTGTGTGCCTGAAGAATGAGGGGCAGTGTCCAATTGCAGAGGTTCTGGGGTTTCTCTGAAAAAATAACCCTTGGCCTGGTTAAAATATTATTGCCGTTTTAATATTGTTGATTATGTTTGAGGGTTTAATTAGAAGTTAGTGGTAAGCTATACTCTCATCACTGCATTCAGTGCTGAGTTTTGATGCTTTCAAACATATTTATTCACAAGATGACATGTCGATCTCCGGAAAGAATTGTAACATTAACTACAAAATACTCTTAAAGAATAACTGCTGCTGCTCTGATAATCTGGATTATTTGGGGAGGGCAGGGAGGGTTTGATCAGGTCATAAAATAGATAACCAAAGATAGATACTGAGAGAATAATTTATTGTTGTATTGGACAAATCATGTCCATGATAGTTGAACAAGTCATTTTCTGCTCAGTGCTCGGCACAGCTCTTTGTTGATAGCTTCACGGGCCATCTCTCCTCTCGAGATGGTTTATTGCTAACGTAAACTCTGAGATGTATCATTTGACCCCATGTGAATGGGAATGTTTTCTTTTAAGCGGAGTGTTTTGAAGGCCTCTGAGAAGTTTAGTTTCAAAGTGCCTTCACTTGTCATAACACAATTCAATGATTTATCAGGGGCTACATTCTTTTTTGCCCATTTGTTTTTTAGTTTCCTTAATTTCCCTTCAACCTTTTGGTTAAAATGTCCTAAAGAGTAGGGTGCCCCCAGAGTCTGGAGCTCCAGAGTGAGTTTGCTGAGACATTGCTCGCTGGTAGCCTTGGGCTTTGTTTAACCATGCATAATTGAGCCCTCCTCTTGGCTTACTCCCATGGTTGCACCCTTTTTTCATGAAATGGCCAGGAATGCAAACTACCCCCCTCCACTTCAGCCGGCCTTCCCCGGAGGACCTCAATCAGACAGTCACAAAGTGTACCAGACGTTGCTTATCGGAGGGGGCAAGCCTGGCATGGGCTCAGATTAAACAGCACACGGAGAAACGCATGCACACATGTGCTCACACAGGCACACAGGTACACAAACTCAGGCAGATGAATTGCCTTATGGTTCCGAGGTAGTCTAGTTTACAGCTTGCTGGATTTTGAAATAGAGGTCAAGCCTGGATGTTGACTGAACAACTGTGTTGGAGATTTATTATTTAATTCAATTCCGATTTGGTCACGTAAGAATGGCCTATTGGAATAATGTCTCCTGTTTTCTTTCCTGGTGTGTTCACCAGGGACAGTGGCCTAAATGTTAGAGAAGTGGGGTTTGAATCCGTGGACCGGATGGGGAAATTTTAGATGGGAAAGGTGAAAGAGTAGTGTTTTCCCCACCCACAGCAACTGCTGTCGAAGTGCCCTTGAGCGAGGCACTTAATTCCCAACCTCTCCAGTGGAGCTGCTCAGTGGCTGTACTGGGCATCTGCCACAGTGAATGTATATACTGGTAGGGTGTTGCTGAAAAAGAGCATGTGTTCGCTGGATAAAGTTAAAAAATACGCACCCTGCCTCAGACTGGATCACCTGCTCCTGTGAGTCCACTGTCTACGGCAAGGCTGATGACTCATTTCTGTGTTACAGTAACCCAACCTGCTTCTGAAAGCACTGACAGTAGAAGAGAGCTCAGGGGCGCAGATTCCTCAAATCTGTTGATGCTGCCAGCTCAATCACCACCGGCTGCACCTGGCAGGCAGCGAAAATCTGAAAGCAGAAAAATTAAGTTACGTTTCTAGAGAGTCACAGACTTAATTATCAGTCGCTGTGCTTTCACATTGCAAGCTACTCGAGAAAACCACTTCTAAGGAATCTGCTCATTGTTTATGACCAGAGAAGCCTCGGCCGATATCAACCACTGTTTGTTGGCATGGAAAAGTTGACTGCAGTCGAACGTTTGAGCGACATCAGCAGCCAGTTACATATTAGCACTGGTACATTGGTAATGGTGTAAATGCAGAGTAATGTGCAAACCATACATCAAGTTATGACCTTGTTGAGACATGCACCCGCTGTTGCCTGGTAATGCTTTTAACCGTGGTATGGACTAGTTTAATGATTGAGGGTTAGGATTAGGTTTGGGTTTGTCTAAAACATTCTGTAGTCAGTCATTAAGACGGTGGTGGAAGGTGTGTATGTTTAAACGTGTGCCCACTTATAAAGTAATAATTGTTTATTATGTAATAAAACAATTTGTGTAGACATTTAAGAATTTCTAGTGCTTAATTGCCTTATTACATACAGTGTAATTAACATTTTGTCCCTTCACATGTGTCTCTGAGACACATAAGTGTTCACATTTCACCAGAATGGTCAGAGTGCAGAAACAACGCCCCTAGAGCAGGCAGAGGTTCAGTGTTATACTAAGGATGGACACACTAGCTGTTGTGACTTTCCAATTACACGAGTGCGTGGTTGTCTTTATTACCTGCTTTTGTGCATTAGGGTTTGGGAAATGTCCACATTTGGATGTATCCCAATATTTGGAAGCTTCCCATATGTGAAACTTTTTGTCTTAAAGGCCATGACATTTGGTTGAGGAAAAAAAGAAGCGCTCATATGATAGAGATGTAACTTGGAAAATGTAAAATTGTGAACCATGTCTTTCCAATGATACAGTTGCATGCATATAGAGATTTGTAAGGCTCCTGAAAGTGTATTGTCCTGTGCACAGCTGTAGCTCCTAAAGATGCTGGCAAAGTGCAGCATAACAATGTCCGTAAAAACTGGGTTTGCCCCACGCTGAACCACTCATAGACCATCTTGTTTAAATTAGTTATGTTATTAATGTAAGAAAACACATCTGAAGCAAAGTAAATGAAAAACAGTAAGATATATAACTGAAACAAGTCTATATGTCTATGAGTGATCAAGTGTTGTGGCATTGTAGTTAAAGTTGATTTAGGCTGCGGTGACTGAAGCTGTAAATACTGTAGATGTTATTTATCTAGTGGCCATATTAAAGTGTGTGGGGGATGGATTTGGCCCGCAGGCCAGCAGATGCACATCATCATTTAACTTAAGGTTTAGAGAGTTCTTCCCTATTGAATGTTTGCAAGGTTGTGACTCTATTTTGATAGTTTATGTTCCAAGAGGAGCTTAGATGATAATAATTATCAGATGCTTTGTAGCTTTAGGTCCCTGAATCGGAGAGAGAGATCAGATCAGATTAAGTTCTCACATTTTATTTCCCATCTACAAGTGAGACTCTTCAGGGCTCTACAGTGGGAGTATTTCACTCCTAAAAATAGATATGTGCGAATCGGAAAGATAATTTACCAGCACAGTGTGCGAGTAACGATTACAACCTGCCGTAATACCGTTTTATGTGCAGACAACACATTACCAGTTTTTCAAGCCCGATTTGGCACCGATTTGAGATCGGGTAGGGTCTGCGGTAGTCTGGGGTAGTTGCGCTGTGTAGTCGCAGTTGTAATCGTTAAGTGTGTAGGAGTGAAAGACTCAAATCTGCCTTGTAAAAAGCTCTTGCAATAATTTATTTTAAAAGCTGTGTTTCAACATTTCAGTGTTTTAAAAAGCTCTGCGTCAATGTTGTAAAATCAGTTTTCAATGTGTCAAATTTTCCAAACATCTGTTTCAATGTTTTAAGGCCCATGCCTAGTGTCTAGATTCTAGGGTCTTCTACTTCCATAGTCCTCCACTGGTTTTCACACCATAATTGCACACAGGGAGAAGCAGCACTGACACGCGCACGCACACACTGCAATACAGATCAAAACAAGGTGACATACAGTATTTGTTACTCATTGGCCCAGAGGAGAACTGCATCATTCATGTGACACAACAGCTTACTGCTGCCTTGTTGCACCTTCAATTGCTGGGTTTTCACCAAGGCAGACTCAAAATCTTGTTGAGACTGCAGGCCTGCACATGCTCACCCTGCCATGGTAAAAACCCATCTGAGTGAATCACCACCTCCACCCATCCAGCCACTTCACAGCCTGGAGCTCAGGCTCTGGCTCCCTGGCCTCCACCTCCCTCCTCTTCCCCCTCTCTCCCCCCTTTCTGCTCCTCACCACAGCCAGCAGGTGATAAAAGCCCACTTGTTCTGGGAGAGGAGAGAGGAGGACAGGGAGAGGATAGAACCTGAGCGATACCTCCCACCAGAATAATCTTTATCTTAGTAGTTTAGTTTATTTGTTAGGTGACAAAACAGAAGCAAGGTATAAAATAACATGCTAAAATACAATAAGAAAAAACAGAATACATCCTATTGTGTGAACACATTGTTATTTTGGCATGATGAATGATAAACGTTAAATGTATCTTCTGAATTTGTGAAAATTCAATGACTATTCAGCCTCATTCAAGAAACGTGCGCATGATCAGATTTGATATAAAACTGTACTCGCAAATGTTTCCACAAATGTCGTTCTTTTTTTTCTTGCATGAATTTGTTCTTTGGTACGATCAAAATCTGTGTGTGTTTGGAAACGCGTGAGGGCAGGTACCCTGAACAGGCTTCTACTTAGAACGTTTTATTCTTCATGCAGACCCGACAATGGCACATTTGCTGTTATTGTTGGGCCCTTGAGAGCGCACGTCTTTAGAGACTGCGCAGATATCTCATAGTAATGAATGGCTTATGATGCACTTCAGACTACCAAAGGCAAGTCTCCTGGATCATTAACTCCCATTCAATTCCAAACAGCATTGAAAACAACTGTTATCTAATTTGATTGGGTAATCCATCCCTGTGAATGAGAAGCCTACAATCATGTTTTGCAATAGAGCGCTAATATCAGGCTATAAACTTTTACATTTTGAAAGAATATTATTGCTAACTTTCGGGAAAAAGAGTCAGAGACAAGGATGGGCGTCTTACTTCCGCTTTCTGCTTATAAACAAGAAGAAGCAAGATACTGCTTCCAGGTCACTACGTGTCCGATAGCCGCGTTTTCCTCTTCAAAATAAATCTTTCTAGGTGACTTTCGAGGTTATTACATGACTGAATACATGGCTGATGACACCGCTAACCAATGCTCAGATCCCTCAGGAGCAATCATATAATCACCGTCACACGTGCACTTTCTCCGCCACAGAACACACCATCGTTGTGCTGACAGGCCGTTGGATGTGCTTGAACACTGCAGGCGAAAGCTCCTGTCAAGAGCTACGGTCAAAATCAACATCATTATATAGCCTAAGGCCTGAGCTCACCATTTGATGGAGATGCTGCTTGAGTTAAACCAGTGTCCAACTCCGCCGATGACTGGACACCTGACAGCGCAGTCTCTGCTATTATTCCCCCAATCCTTTTGACAGCGCCCTGCCCTCCACCTGTAGCTAATAAACTGTACCTGTTTCGAGTTATACGCTTTTTAGATTCTAACTTTAAGTCAAACCATTTTTATTTAATCCGAGACTCTGATGTCACAGCATTGACAGCATCAGTCATTTCTTGTCATGCATTTCTTTCTCGGTTGCTGTCACTCCACTCTCACTCTTGGATCTCTTCACCTTTTACAGGGTTGCCAGGGCGTGTACCTATATGCTAATCAACATTAACTGGCACATGAATACAATTTACAAACAATTGGCATTCATCATCAGATACCCCTGATGGTACGCACAAATTGAGGGCTTGCGCATGTTTCATGAATCCCACGTTGGTTTTTCTTAGGCACTGTAGAATTCCAAATAAATTTTTGAATGAGGCCCAATGACTTCATTCTCTCATTCTTCAGCTTCTTTTCAGTTTCAGTCTTATGCTGTGTTTTGAATACTTTCCTCTTGCTACAAGCCATGCTGTTAAAGGGCAAAGTGGTAGCAGCAGGAGTTTATAAAGCTTGCTGTTGGTATTTTCACAGAATAATTGGTTTATAAAACGTGCAATTGATATTTTCACAGTATACAGCAAGCCTGGGTCCAGGCTGTGATTTTGATTTTGCAGTTGGGTTGCTGTGACTCATTCTGACTTCATCCTGAAAGCGTAGCCAGGGATGTGATTTATTTAGGATTTTCTTTAGGATTCAGTAGTTTTTTTGGACACAACCGTCATTAATTTGTAATGTGATATTAAAGCTTTCTCTACTCATCACAGTGCTGCAAGGCACAACAGCATAATGTCAAGAACAGGCAGAGTTCGATTTGGATCCAGTCAGTTAGTTCTGGATTTGTACACTTGTACAAAACTTTGGATGTGAAAAGAGGGGGGGGGGGATAACAGAAAAGAACAGAAAAACACCAACCGAGCCCCCTTGGAAGAGGAGGTATGGAAATGTCACTGCTGCAACACTCAAATCTCCACCTGTCATTCTGACTGGATTTGGGCCCGGAACTGAATATAGAAGTTGACACGTAGGAGCTCACACTCATGAATTTATAGTAAAAATGTGAAAGCTGATATTTCAGAATGCAAACATTTAGTTAAGCATCCAATAAATAAGTGCAAAGTGCTCAGGTCAAAAGACAAAGATTTCATCACACTATGACAGACTGGAATACTGGATGACATTCAACAGACCTGAATCTGCCTTAAATCATCTTCAAGAAGATTGAGAGGGCATTCCTTACTGTGATTTGGGACACTTCAATGTTTCCTTCGTGCCCATAATAACAATAAAGCACAATCTCGTGCTATATTCAAGGGTTAAGTCCGGAGCTGGGAAAGTTCCCATTATTTAACAATGCATTTCTGTGAAACACTTGAGTCATGGGAAACGGCTGTCAGAAAAACGTTGGGGAGAAACCTCACCCTCTAAAGTATTTGGAGTGTAAAATCCCAATCCGGGAGCCATTTGGTCCCCAACCCCATGGAAAATGCCACATGTCCCACAGTGCTCAGAGGCTTTGAGCTGAGGAGGAGGACACCCATAGAAATGAAATGAATAGAAATCACACTCCCTGGGTGTATCACGGAAATCTCATCCCATACAGGTTAAGATGGCTACCATGAAAATTATCACATTTTGTTATGGAAACAAGTGCGTTAGTGTTTCAGGTGTGGACAGTGTATGGGTCTCAAAAATGCGGTATGTTCAACACAACCACTAGAGGAATGCTCAGCCAAATGATGCATTTGCCATGGTAACACGTCAGGCCACTTGCACCAGACCAGTGCTCATTTCTGTGACAGCATTATCATTTTAGGGATTTAGCTGACTCATTTGGAGCGATTTACAATGAGTGTATCAGTAGTATATGCTTCAATTCCTAAATCACCCAAAATCACAATCACAAGCAACTAATATTAAGAAGTGCAAAGGTCAGGGCCTTAGTGCCTTTACAGTATTAATGTGACCATAGAACAATCATATAAGAGCGAGTGCTAGGTAAAGAAGTAGAATAGGAGTTAACAAGAGAGATATAATGGATTGGAGGGGAATGTGTCGCGCAAAATAACAGAAGACCATGCACCTCACCCTTGAGGCAGTCAGATGGGTATTAAAATGTTTATTGTAATTTATAATATTATGAATTGTTAAAATTATTCTTGATAAGGGCCTTGGGCATTGCCCTTTACCAAATATATTTATAAATAATATTTTTTTTAAACGAATAAAAAAGCCATGCCAAAGAAAGAGCACTTTGGCCATCAAGGGGCACATGGGCGAGCGCTCGGGCACCCAAATTCAATCCCAGGTAGCATTAAGATGTTTTTTTTTTTTTAAGTCTTACATTTGTTTTTCTGAAACCTGCAGATACCATGTACTTAAGATTGTTGATTAGAAATGGGACTGCCCATTCTATCAGTTCTAGTGCTATTATGAGGTCCAACCCTCTGCAGCGCTGTCTGGTGACAAAGGGCCAGAGGAGAGAGGGAGGCATGGAGCCCTCCCCCTCCTCTCTGTGAGGGAACCAGGGAGAGAGGGGGCGTTGGAGGGGTACGGGGGGCTGAATGGGACCAGCTAGTGACCTCAGGCAGAAAGAATGTCCCCGTTTGCTCAGTCGGCCCGCTTTCCAAGCAGCGCACCACACAGTCATCAGCGTGGGGGCCTTTGTGTTCACCTTCTAGACCCCAATCTCCAGAGCGGAGGCCATAGACGAGTACACAGCAACACCTCCCAGCCCCTGCTGCTGCGCTCTTCAGAGAATCTCATGGTTTCCACAAGTTAAGTCTCCCCAGAGTGGTTTCACATCATGCTCTTCCTCAATCCTAAGAAGATGATTTTCTCCCTGCGCCAAACTACCAAAATGCTAATTGCTCCTCAGTCTCAAAGTCTTAAAAGTCTCACCTATTGTGTGGACGGCATTCCTCGGCTGCTCCGGCCATTTATGTGGGTGTTAATGTATTGCCATCTCCCAGCATTGTGACACTGTGTGTGCATGTGAAATACAGCGATTGCTTAAAGAGAAGGGGGGGGCATGTCTTTCCCATGCCGGGACACCCATAAAATCAATGGTGGCTCAGGACAACAAATAAATCGGACTAATCCACCAGATTTATGACATCCGTGTGCTTCGTCTGCCAGGCCCGGGAGAAGTCATGGCACTGCCAGAGAGACACCGCTGCTGTTAAATTAATTATAATGGGCAAGGCCTGAGGGACACGTCGCAGGGGGCTGCAGGAGAATTTCCTTTTAGCTTGCATTCAGACGTGGGTTCTGATGAATGAAGGCTCACCCAGAGGAATCTAGCCTTCGTACTTTGAACTGGACGCTCAAAATGCTGACCTTGGGGAGGACCCGCTGCGGTGTACGCATGTGTCTGCGGATGTATGTGCATGTTGTGTTTATGCCTGTGTCAAACTCTCCAGCCTACTATTGTTGGCCTCTGTGTGAGTGGTGCATGATGGCAGGGGTAGGAAGAGGAGGTAGAGATGAGGAGGGGGAGTTTGTGGTTTGGATAGCAGCTTGTGCCTGCTGTATCGATTGCTTATGGGTTGTGAGTGGAATCCTGTGAGGATCAATGAACAGAGTAATTAAACGGAGGCACCGACAGAGTGTCACCTACATTCGGACAGCCATCGGCTCTGCACTGACCTCCTGCTGTGCTCTGTTGTTGAGCCCTTGTGGATAGAGATTGAAGAAAAGTCATATGTATTGATTGACTTACATTCTGAGTCACGCTAGTTGCGAGTTTAATTCAAAAATTATATAGCCATCAATTGGACGCGTGATCCCTACTTTGACAAAATAAATTGTGACATGAAAGTAAAACTAATTAAGAAAGTAAAAGTTGTTGAAATTATACAAAATGGATATATAGCATTTTGGAATGAACCCCTTCGTTTGCACTTCAGATGTCTGTTCAGCGTGCTGTTTTACATGTCTTGTTACCATCAGTGTTTGAGTTTGTATTTCCCCCCCAGTAAAACCAAGATCATTTCCTACATTAATCATCATACTTTTAATGAGATTTATAATACTTCTTATGATGACTGAAAGCCATGAAGGTCACACCAAACATTCCATCCTGGAATATGGGATTTTGACCAATTACAAACATATTCAGCACATTAAATGTAGAAAACACCACAGGGAGTCCAATTTTTATAGATAGCCACACTTGCACAACAACAAAGCAGTGCAACCATAACACTTGTCCCTGTTGACAAGCTGCTATTACAGCTTTGTCTTTTTACCTCTCACAATTTTTCTCACAAGTTTCACGCTTTAAAAAAAAGGTTTTTATAGAGTTTTGGCTTCATTAGACATTGCACAGTAGACAGAGGGGAAAGACAGGGGGGAAGATGGAGGGAAGGACATTCAGCAAAAGTCGTGAGTCTGATTCAAGGGCACCGCCAATCCTTTTTAATTAAAAATAAACACACAAAAAACATTCTGGAGTGCCGAACTCCCATCGATTTCCAGTGAACATTCTAGTTTGCTTACTCCTCCCACCTCCCACCCATTCTTTTTCAGAATATCTGCCTCAGTACTATTTTTGTCACACTAGATGAACTCCTGAATTCCTGGAAAGACTAAAATATGTAGATTTGATTGATTGTTTATGTTTCTTTTCAGGGAGGAGGCTGAGAGGGAAGGCTTTCTACAATGTCAACGGCAAAGTCTATTGTGAGGAGGACTTCCTGGTAAGTAGTGCGTATGAGTGTATGTCTCAGTGCGTCTGTCTCCTCCCGTGTGTGTGTGTGTGTGTGTGTGTGTGTGATCATTGGTTTGCCCAGTGATGAGTAGATCAGCTGATAGTTCCAGATCCATTACCCCATGGTGAGGTGACGGAGGAGGGGGTGAAGCAGAGCCAGGGATTTGGATCTTAGGCCATATTCTACAAACCTCCAGGGGAAACAGACGTTGCAGTTACAATTAGAGTCGAGCACCTCCCCTCCAATTCACACTAATTTCCTCAAATTTCCCAGAGGAGTGACCCCACGAGCTGCTCACCAGCACTTACAATAGTGGGGGCGGGCTCTAGGACAGCTGCAGCTCTCAGGTTCCTGGTCCATCTGCATTAAAGTTCTCAACGGGCCTGAAAATTCAAACCTGAACCGACCCGAGTGAGTTGAAGAGAAACCTATTCTCTAATTTCTAATTTCTACTTTAGATATTTATTTTTAGAATGTTGTGTTGTTTATATATATATATATATATGGAGAGAGGCTGTATAGTTACAGCAAAGGGGAGATGTTGGATGAATAAAATTAATTGCTAAATTTTAACAAGTAGAGAAAGTCTTGACACTTGACTCCAAAATTATCAATCAGCACCATGGACAGCGCTGAGTGCTCACGTAAAAATGCAGATTAGTCTACTGTAAATACACAGAGAACTTCTTCTTTTTTTCGCACAGCCCGAACCGGACAAGACCAATTAGCATCAATTGTTGGCCCTAACCAACGGGCTTTCTTGGGCCCCGTCGGGCTCAGGCTGAAACTGAGAACGGAGTCTTGACGAGCCTGGCCTGTCCCCCTGGGGGGTTGGGTGGGTGGCAGATGGTAGGTCTGGAGCAGAGGGGGCAGGCTAGTGGACCCACAACCCATCACCACCCACTTCCTCCTGCTAGCCTGGTCCCCTCCACCGCTTCACCCCCAGCCCCTTAAGTCATCAGGTCACGACCCCTCGGGCCGTGTGAGCTGCAGATGGTCACCTTCATTATCTGCCTGGGATCCGGGGAACAAGCTATTGACATGCTGTAGGATGTTTTATTTCCTGTACCATGCACAAGGCACTTAACCCCCCAGCTGCTCCAGTGAAGCTGCTCAGTACAATAGAAGACTGGTTGTACTGGGCAGCTCCCTGGTATGATTGGAACTATAAGGATGTGGCGGAGGGCAGCGCAGAACACCCAAACCCTTCCCACGCAAAACCCTTCCCCAGATAAAGGTTTAAAAAATGCATTATTTGGAGGCGGGGTACAACTGGCCGCTGTTGCCTCATGGACTTGTCAGCTTGGAGACAAAAGATTATAAAGCAAGCCCTTTTGATGTCAACTTAAAGAGAGCAGCAGCGCCCCCTATAGATAACTCTCAGACTGAAAGTATACAGTATGTTACTTCATGCGTTGGGTGTGTAGCAATACAGCTCCCACTGATCGCGTTAGCTAGTCATGATTGAGTTGTCTCACGCGTTCTCTCCCACAATAGTGAAGCCAACGCATATCCCAAATACTCCATAACCCATAAGTCTCTGCTGCCGATGAATAAATCCTGTGTCTTATCTCTCCCACAGTACTCTGGTTTCCAGCAGACGGCTGAGAAGTGCTTTGTGTGCGGTCACCTTATCATGGAGATGGTAAGAGCTTTATCCAAGAGAATACATAAAGGAGAGAGTCCACAGGCATTATGGGATTTGGGAGTGTTTGTAGTGCTGCTTGTAGTTCAGAAGCGTACAACTGCACGGCGAGGCAATGTACTTACGTAAACTCCTCAATGAATGTTTCTCATTTTCCCCATCCGTTTGAAGCATGAATATGTTTAGCAGACCAAGTAGGCTCACTGTGATATTTTGCAGCCCCAGCTTGCATATTAAACTTTGAAGTCTTGTCCCACACCATCTTTGGGCTACAATGGCCCGCTTGATAACAAGATTGTCAGTGCTGTAGAAAGCCTCTCCTCTCGACTTCCTCTTGAAATAGAGCATCTGCTCTTCTTGACACATGACATCACACTACCCTAGCTGAGTTTCTGTTTTTATCTGGACTTTTAGAAACCTCCCTGATGGCAGCCTGTGGTGTGATACTGAACGGACTCCGTGGCCTCACTCCCAAGTCTTACTGTTATTTTTGTTGTTGTGTGTTTTGTGTCTGTGTGTATGTGTGTGTGTCTAGATCCTCCAGGCGCTGGGCAAGTCCTACCATCCTGGCTGTTTCCGCTGTGTGGTGTGTAAAGAGGGCCTGGACGGAGTGCCTTTCACCGTGGACGTTGAGAACAATATTTACTGTGTCAAAGACTACCACACGTAAGGCGAATATCTCTGTGCTTAGTATATTGTTAAAAACGGATAGCTGCATGACAAAATGTGGCCTGGAATTTGCTAATCAGCTGTTCAGCAACACAAATGTAACATTTTAACATAGTTGCTGGCAAGTATTGGTCATGGTCATTTCACAATATGTCATGGTATCCGCTGCACTGACTGTAATCCTACCACTGTTACTGTCTAGTTAATTTATATTTGTTTAACCCAGTGTTGTTTGCACAGTGTTGCACTACGGGCAATGTCTGCACAAAGTCTTTATACGCTGCACCACTTTAGCTTCAGGAAATGTCCATGCTCCAGAAGGCCCAGAACTTATTCAAATGTGAGGTCCTGTTGTCCTTGTACCATGTGTGTCAGTATGTGTCTATGTCACTCTATGAGTTCTCTATATGTTCCTGCACCGAGACAAATTCCTGTACATGTATTGCACTTGGGGAATAAACAGAAACAGAATATTATTTTTATATAAAAAGTGTCATAGGAAAAGTCCTGGAATTTGTTTAGAAAACTGTAGGTCAACTGAGTCAAGGGATTTACACTACACAGACTGGTGGGAATATTCCAGTTAGTAACTTCTGTTGTCTTCTGCCCCGACAGGGTTTTTGCCCCCAAGTGTGCCTCCTGCAACCAGCCCATCCTCCCTGCACAGGTAATGAGCCTACCTAGTTTAACTGTCTGAGTTTTAACAGAGCTTCCATTGTAAGTTTAAATCTCATCCGCTGAAGAAATATGTCCCACTCTGCCCCCTTGAATCACATCCCCCCCTCTTCTATATCCACCCTTTCCACTTGCTGTAATATGTTCTTGTATATACAGTAGTTAAAAAATCTCTCTTATTTATATTATTTCTGTTCCAAGTACATCTGGCTCTTCTCTATGTTACATGGTTCTACATTCTAGAGTTCACAGGAATATTTCTTGTCAGATAAACACAGATTTAAAAAAGTGACACCTTCCCCAAAACTGATAGATAGCACATTGAATCAAGTGGTGGTACTTTTGGAAGTATTGTAGATAACTAAAGTCCTTAGTTAACAAAATGAGGACAGACAGGATATTTTAGATATATTGAATGCTAAACGTGTTTTTTTCCAAATGGCTATATAGTGTTTTGGAATAGAACTTTTCAAATATAGCAATGTGCATTAGCCTCTCCAGTCTTACATCATCATTGTGTTTGTTAATATGCCTTGCAGAAAGCAAGGTATCTCAAATTCACTGATCAAACATAGTTGCACTGCATTAAAATAGACAAAATAGGATAACCTGTCAGCAAGGTTATTATCATAAACTAAAACTAAGACTGAAAATCTGTCTTAAAATCTTAAAAACTTCGTGAAGAATCAGAAACTGAACTAAAGCTATCTTGTCTACTCATAAAACTAACAAATCAAAATATTGGTGAAATGTTTTTAGTTTTCATCATTTTGTGTATGTGCAGGGTAAAACATTGTTTTCAGTTTTTTTGTATTATACAGTACCTGTTGTAAACATATACAAAGGACCTATTTTCTATCGTCCTAAACTTCTATCATTATACCTTTTAAATATACCACCCCTACCAAAATACTGAAACTACAACTGGAACTACTATAATGCCTCAGTCTCTGAATCCTGTGGTGGGCCAAAAATAAATGTATGTATGTGGTATGTCGCAATTACAATTTTGTCTTTTTACCTGATGCTGTTATCCAGAGCGACTTACAATGAATGAGCAGGTAGGGAGTCATGTGTGTTGCTCCAGGAAAACATGGCTGGTACAGGGATCGAACCTGAGACCTTCCGGTTATTGGACGGTTACTTGAATGAGCACTAGGCCTATGCAGTTTGATGGTCTGGATATCTGACTGTGTGTTTCTTCTACCAGGGCTCTGAGGAAACCATTCGGGTGGTTTCTATGGACAAGGACTACCATGTGGAGTGTTATCACTGCGAGGTGAGGCTCATCCTGCCCTTACTCACTGTTCATCTGCCCATAATAGACTAGACACACACTCACATGTACGACGCATGGGATTAGACTAGACTCAATTTAGTATCAGTGTGTGACTCACCATTCCAGTCTCTTGTGGGATGAGTGAGAGACACACACAGAAACATTTGCAGTGACATTTACACACAGGCATACGCAATTCACACTGTTATTGGCACACAAACATACACTTGCACATACACTCAACTAGGGCTGTGCGATATGGACAAAATCTTCTATCATGATGTGGGTAATTTCATATCACGATAACGATATATATCACGATATAGTACGTTTTCTGTAAATTCGATGAAAAATGTGCCTATACAAAATAACCACATGCCTCATTTAATTTTGTATACAAAATTACATAATTGGATTGTTTTATTCAAAATGTGCTTGCGAAAAATGATTGTCCTTTCTTATTTTTATTTCCTATTTGTCCCTTAACACAAAAATGGGAAATAAGATGAACATAAAATGTAAAAAAGGTGCATTTTCATTTGTGAACTTCCAACTAATCCCAACACTGCCAAAAGGTCAGGGAGAGATAATAAGCATTCACTAATCTAAGAAAAATAAATAAACAAAAGACGGCAAAAACACAGCAGATTATACACAGCCCGGTATGACTACAGTCAAGTGAGCCGTCTCTTGTGAAACCATGGTCCAGCCAGCCGCTCTTTATATTGTGTTGCGTGTCTCATGGTGTCTTTATGGTACTTACCCAGCACTGAGTCAAAATAACTGTATTCTCATAGCGGTTGGTCAAATATAACGGAGCTAAGCGGTCCAGGTTACATACAGAGTCACGCTCGTGATAAGATCTGATGATCCATCGCATAAAAACTTTTCCTGGTTGTAAATCAGTGGAATAATTAGGGCGACTGAAAACTGTTGTTTAACAGGCAGTTCAAAAATGCAACAGAGTTTCATTCTGTGTCACGCTGCTGTTTGTTTGTTATTCCAGTCCACGTGTAGAGAACGTAAAGCGGGGTCGGGACTGACGTAAAATATGTCCGTAAAGCAGTTCTGCTACTATAGCGATAGAAACGATAGAGGAAAATATCTACTGATTGACATTTTTCTCTCATCCCAAGACATATCGAAACGCCCTACACTCAAACAAACACAAACACACATACACACACACAGTGAACCTGGGTAAGAGCAGCAAACCGTGGGATGAGACTAGACTCAGGTTTGTACCAGCAAGTGTGAATCACTCTTCCAGTCTCCTGTGGAATGAATGAGACACACACACACACACGTAGCAGCTTAGCATGGTGACTCATTGACAAAACACATTCCAGTGTTGAGCTGTGAACTCAGCTGGGGACTTGTTGTTTAAACCAGACCTCTGAAATCCCAGTCATCTGGCCACTCAACCCCATCAGCAGCCCATACCATGAATAGCTGATTCATGTTCAGTCAGTCGAGCCTCACATGCCCACTGACTAATAACCATTTTGATGGTCTGCGGTTTAAGTGTAATTTCTTGTAATAAAGAGTGTAGTGAAAGAAGCACACATCCCAGGCCTCCCTGCTGGGGATCTGGGTGGGAGGATCTTGATTATTGAATTAAGAGACAATTCATTACGACCATCTTCGTACAGTTCAGTGTTTATATGTGCGGGGTCACTCGCTTGTGCGTTTGTGTGCCATAATTAATTAATTAATTAATTTATCCTTTATTGTCACACACATGCACAGAGCACCGCACACACTTAGTGAAATTATTCTCTGCATTTAACCCATCACGGATCCCCCCCGGATACACACAAGTAATTGCACAACACACACATGCTAGGGGGGCCCGGAGCAGAGGGCTGCCATTATGGCATTATGGCATGAATAGGATATGAGAGGAGGAGGTTTTTAAAACAGGCTTACTTCTCTTAATGGCAGACAATCCTCTCCATGCATC
>OMOT01007343.1:2970-18289 GCA_900312575.1 Acanthochaenus luetkenii
GAGTTATGGTGGTATCTGGTATTCTGTATTGTAGATGTCACTATTCTATTTTATTTATTTTTATTTGGGCTATTACACAGCTGTTCAGCCCTTTCAGATATATTGCACATATTGTCCTTGTTTTTTTGCACTACTTCCTTGTTTTTTGTACTACTTCCTTTTTGAGTTCTTATTACTATTGTTCTTCTGTTGTCTGTATGCACCAACAACCACAGCAAATTCCTTGTACGTGAAAACTACTTGGCGAATAAACCAATTCTGATTCTGATTCTGATTCTGATCTCAACAACCAGATATTCTGCTAAACAATACAGTGAGCTTATTGTGTCACATGCACACATAGTCTATGCTCAGTGTGGTGCACACATAAATAGCAGATGGATATAGTCAGGTTAACACTCTAAAAGCCAATAAGAGCAAGACCTGCTATTCATTTTGACCTGAAGCTTAAAGTACGCTATTTTGTGAATGTTTTCCATTAGCGGGATAAATAGATGTGACATGGGTGTAAAGGAACTCGGTCTCTCTTTAAGTGAGGGGGATATCTGCTCTTCCCATGGGCTTTGAAGTGATTCACAGCTCAAAAACTACTCGACTTCAGCATACAGCCCATCATAATACTGCTCATATAGGAGCCAGAGCAAGGTGATCTGCGAAACAGCTGCTTTGAGTTCCCCCAAAATCCCTATGGTTTTCACCTTCCCTCTGAAGTCAGACACGCACACCATGAGACCCCGGGTCCATCCCCATTGTGTTGAGCCCCGGCGGAGCAGAGGACTTGGAGCTAAGTAGGGTTTTGGGTGGCTTGTCTCTGCTTTATAGGGATCATAGCGTGACTCCGAAACAAAGAGGGAGGTATGAACCCGATATCCCCGCAGTGTCACGCAAACGGCAGCTTCTTTCACACTCTGTCTTCCCTCCTTCTCACTTTGACTTCACTGCCCTCCACGCACATCCACTCAGATGCCCCAGGAACCCTCTGGAACCCCCCCCTCACCCTAACCGTGACCCTCTGCCCGGGAGGGACATATTTGGTGTGCTCAGGTCACTACGGTGTGATGCATACAGAGGGCTCTACTTAATCTTTCATTGTCTCTGTCCTCCAACATGCAGCAAGCAGGCCCGTTGGCACCAGTATTATTAGCTTGACGTACTATGAACAATATGCACTTTATGTCTGAAGCTGTATACACCTTAGCTTGCTTGTTTATTATCTTTTCTTTTAAATGATTTCACTCATGATATTGAAAACTATTTTGCACTTAAATTTGATGCTGCATTATGGCGTGTGCATTTTATTTGGACACGTACAGTACGTGGTATATTGTATTAACTTTATAGTATGTACTTTATCCTGACATGTTCGTGTCACCTGAGGGTTGATGACAACAAAGCACTGAAACTCGGAAGCAGATTTTGATGGGTGATTCCACCTCTACCATGTGATATAGTTGTTGAATGTTGCAAAATAACTATTGTCTGCTGTAACTGTAATCTCATTCTGATCTCGATAGCATCCAGGACAATTCAAGTGAGCAAAGATAATGTAGATCAAACGAATACAACTACTGAATCCCTTGTAGTGTTTCCTTTTGCATCTCAGCTGTTTACACGCCGCTAACTGTACAGGGACCAAAACTCAACCACTCCCTCCTTTTCTCCCATTCCCTAGATCTGAAGAAGGACTGGTCGGATCATGCTCTGTGGTGGGAGAAGAAGAAGACATGGCTGTTGAAAACCCACTGGACCCTTGACAAGTACGGCATCCAGGCCGACGCCAGGCTGCTCTTCACGCCGCAACACAAGCTGCTGCGCCTCCAGCTGCCCAACATGAAGCACATGAAGGTCAAGGTCAACTTCTCTGACCGCGTCTTCAAGGCCGTCTCGGACATCTGCAAAACCTTCAGTAAGTGGCACGCGGGACTCTTTTACAAGAAAGCGGGTGGGGCAGCATTCATAGGGATCTTATGCTCATTGGAGAGGTGACAAATGGCCAGGAAGCAAAAGTGAGATGAGGTGTGACTGATTTGTAATGTGATGTGGTAATTCAAATCCATTTCAGTGTAGGCTGGAGGGATGAATCCACTCGGCCTTGCTGAGGATGCCCACTTTTCTGAACGCTTCCTTTTAATGACCTTTTTGGCGACGTGATTTTGCCTCAAACCTACCTAGTCATGTCCTTCCTCTGATTGATTGATTTATTTTTATTTCGGGTAAAAAAACACAAGAACAACCCGGAGGTTAGCACATTAAAGTGTTAGACGCTTATTTCCAATGTGGACCAAAAAGAAAACATAAAAAACATACATACATCAAACATTGTAAAACACAACAAATTCACAACAATCGATTTACAAATCCAATACAATAAGCCAGTTTGTCCAGTCAGGTGAGATTTAAACCACTCCACTGAGACTTCACTCAGTCCCAAGCATTGGAGTTTCGTCAACAAAATGGCGTGGTCTGCCGTATCAAAAAGCCTTTTGTAGCTCCAACAAGACCACTCCTGTGTTGCCTCGCTCACTTTACATCCATATTTGGTCAAAAAGGTGAACAAGACAGGTGTGTTGAATGTGCCTTCCTGAAACCAGACTGAAATTCATAGAATAGTCTGTGTTTCAGAAGGTAATCCGCTAGTTGGTTGAAAACCAGGTGTTCAAAAATCTTTGATACAGAACTGAGGATGGACACAGGGTGGTAGTTTCCCACTTCTGTTTTGCTGCCCTTTTTATGAAGTGGGACTACTCTGGCCATTTTCAAGTAATTTGGAAATTTGCCATTACGGACGGACAGATTGCGTTGTTTTTATCCCTGGCCATTTGTTGTGTTTATTAAACATACCCTGAGCTCTGTGTCACCTCTCTTGACCGACAGTCCACTATTAGTTCAGGAGACAAGTCCTTGAAATCCGGGCTCGATCAGTCTCGCATTTGTTTTTAGTAAACTGAGATTATCAGTCTGACCCGGCTTTATAACGCAGGCACATATAAAAAGTACAAATTCACATACACACGAATTCACTCACTCACTCACTCACTCACTCACTCACTCACTCACTCACCCACCCTCAACCATCTCTTCAACCAATATCAACGTGTCCAACTTTAACTGTCCCTGGTGGTCTGAGTAGCACCCAGGTGTCACACACCATCCACTATCGATATCTTCAATCACTGGTACCATGCTGCCCTGTCAGAAATGTGTCAAAGGTCACACACTGGAGCCCAATGACCCCTGACCCCGTAACGCCCACTTTCCCCAGCCTCACACTGGCTCCAGACCTCTTGCCCTTGAAGCAGGGTACAGGCCAGCAGCCTTTCTCTCGGCCAGTCCTAGTTAGGAATGCGTCTACTGCTTCTGTAATAAATCTATTTTAGCTCCGCAGACATTCAGGACAAATTGCTTTTGGCTGACTTGGCGCTTACCAGGATGTTGCGAGATGACTTACGGTGGCTGTGAAGGGCCATGCAGTGTGACGCTCCTCTACTGTTGTATTTACGGTACCTCACTGCACATTGTTGCTTTCAGGAAGTAGAATGTATTATTCCGGATGGTGGGATAGGTCTAAACTGTAACTTGAGATTCCGAGATTTAGCGGAGATCCTGGCGTGGAAGTATTTCATTTTTTGTTATCTGGGCAATTTGCAGTTTTACAATTTCCTGTGCGTATTTTCTGCTGACTGCATGGGAGCTGCGCAGCATAGAGAATCAGAAGGGACAGGAAGAGATGAGGCCTGTCCAACTGGCCTTCGCTCCAGACAGAAAAAAAGGAGGGGCAGAGAGTGAGAGGAGACTGGATTTTCCAAACCTACCCTTGCTCCAGTTATTTTTCTTATAATTATTTATTTGGAGAGGATTTTTACTCTGGTCTGTCCAGTCAGCTGATCACACAGAAGCTATTTCCTCTTCCAAAATAAGTTCTTTATAAGTTCAGTCTGACATCTTTATCCCCTCTTCATCCTTACTTTCTTTATTTCTCTTATTCCCGTAAGCTGTGTACAGTCTCCACCCTCTGACACAGAAACAACCCATCTGTTACTGGCTGGGAAGGAAGAGACCTCAACAAAAGGCCAATGTACTGTACTGGTTGAAATAACTCAAGTTCCACTCCTGTTTTGAACTCTGGTTCTCATTGGCAGCCCTTATATCCTGCACTGCATTGCTTATTTGGCTTGTCACACGCACAGATAGTGAAGCGAAGGCATGAGAGATTTTCCTCTTTTAGTTGCAAGATCATGTTTTTTCGCTCTGTCCATATTATTCTGAGAATTCTCAGAACCCAAGTATGTGTGCTTTTTGAAGTCCAAATATAATTTCTCTGCTATGGTGTTTGGTGTGTCACGGTGCCAGTTGAAATACTGTAGAGGGGCCCCATGAAATATTTAAGCTGTACAAAAGGCGAGGTATTACATTACGGCATTTAACAGATGCTTTTATCCAAAGTGACCCACACAACATCATACCGTTTGCAGATGCAACCATGCAAGGCGCCAACCTGCTCAACGGGAGCAATTTGTGGTTGGGTGTCTTGCTCAAGGACCCTACGACAGTTTTTGTTGTTTTTTCCCCGGGAGGAGCTGGACTCGAACCTTCAACCTTGTGGTTGCTGGGCGGGAACTCTACCTCCTGAGCTACTGCCGTCCCATAGACAGACAAACAGTCATACTCACATTCACACCTACAGACAATTTAGAGTCTCCAATTCACCTGACCTGCATGTCTTTGGACTGTGGGAGGAAACCCACGCGAACACGGGGAGAACATGCAAACTCCACACAGAAAGGGCCAGGTGAGATTCGAACCCAGGACCTTCTTGCTGTGAGGCGACAGTGCTAACCACTGCGCCACCGTGCCACCTAGTATGGTATGTATGGCAGGAATGGCACAGGTTGGCATTGGCTCAGGTTTTTTGAAAGTGTCGTTTGTCCAACAAAGAGTCATATTTAGACCTGGTGAGCTTGTCCTGTCCTGGACTCGCTTCAGTCACCTCAAACACAATTAAATGTGTGCACCACACACACACACACACACACACACACACACAAAATCCTCCTCTGGCTGTCTTTCTCTTCCTGTGAGTTAGGACAGGAAATGTAGTCTTCACCAATGACTAACACATGACTATGGACCTGGGGGCCTGAGGTGGTAAGAAGTAAGGCTGCTTCTCTCAGCAAAGCACTAACTACTTGACTAACAACAGTCAGGCTGTTCCACTTAACCACTGTGTCTTGTTTAGTAAGCACTCCGTTGCTACTGTGTCTTGGTTTCCCCCTGATTCTCTGGAAAATGTATGAGGCAGGAACAGTGCTGTAACTAGGGATGGGTATCGAACCGGATTTCGGGGGGCATCCCTAGCTGTAACCTGTGGTATTTGTAAGCTCTGAACATGTCAGTTTGTTACCTATTGGAGAAATGGAGGACAAGGCAGGAGAGGTTGATGGGAAGGACTGGATTTATAAAGATACGTGCACACTGAGGGTGATAAGGGGTCTGGGATGACCAGTACAAAGGAGGCGGATGGATCAATGGCCAGATGAGGACGAGAGTTCAGAAGGCGAACTGCAGTGAAGGGTTTGGTCAGAGCGCTCTGTCCTCCATAAATCTCTTTGGGTTTGTGTTGCTTCATCGTTTTGACTTATGGCCCATCAACCTGCGGCCTAAGTGTCCTGGCCACTGTTGTCATAACAGTGGCCAACTCTCGAATGAAAGACTGTTATTATCCTCTTTGATTGGCCCTGTAGCACATTTCCATCCCCCTGTTGGACAGGGTAAGAGATGCCATGACACTTAGTTGGCTGAAGAGTAGAATACCCCCTGTTTTGCAAAATCCAACAGTGATAAACCTCAATGACAAATGCTATCAATTTGAAATCAACCGTTAAGTTATCAACAATTGTATTTCCTTTTCTAGCTTTTCTCTCTTCCATATGGTCGCAGCAATAGTGTCAGGGCACTATGGCTCTTTCACCCCTTAGTTTTGGTTGCTTGTAATCTTGTTGATCTAGGAATTTAAGTACTCTGCATAAGCTAAATCCTTAAGATCTAAATGTCTACACAATGTACCTTTGTTATCTATTTCCCCTTGGACTGCGACTATAGGTTTGTAGTTTCTCAGTCCACATTGGAACAAGCTCTTGATGTATTGCTCCAGCGTATTAGCTGATCATTCAGGCTCGCAGCCCTATGAGCAGCTCTTTCTACCACTGATCTAGAAGTAGGCAAGGGAAGAAAGAAGGTATAATCTCTCTTTTATCCATGTAGGGTCTTTTTAGATGGTAAACCATACTCACTCCAGTGAATCATGCGTTCCAATGAGTAGACCTAGCAAGCCTAGCTGGCTCTGTCAGTCCCTCTCCCCTGGCCCCGAGCCTGGTTACTGCCACAAGTCTGGATGACGGAAGATGGAAGATGGGGCCTTATTGTGTAGGTGTCATGTCTGCTAATGGAAATCAATCGAGCTTTCTTAAGCACTTCAACCATAACTCGCCCTTCCTCTTCTGACATTCACTACTAGTATCTGGTGAGCGTAAGAGCTGATTTCTCTACCAGATTGTACTTCGTAAATTATCACCATAAACATACAATGCTCAGGAATATGTCAGTGGGTGTGGAAATTGAATTGAAACTCTTGCTGTTTTGAGAAGTCCTTGTGGAGCATTGTTTTGGATCGTCGCCTTACCTCGTCTTGGTCTTTTCTCTTTATCGCCATCCTCTACTGTTCCTTATGTATCAGATGTGGTATTCCCATCAGGTCTATTACTCCTCATCTCCTTTCATGGCAGTAATGAAAGGACACACACTTCCCACCTCCGCTCAGGTGTAGGGATTCGGTAGTAGTGCCTAAAATATTGGTGCATTGGTGATATTGGCCTTGCCCAGATATTTCGATATCTGCATTTTCTCCACTGTTGGTGCACTGATAAGCTTGTCACGAAAAATTACTTATGGCTCATTTAAAGAAAGATTTACCGTACACTAGACCTTTTGAGAAGAAATATTTCTGAACAAAATCTCAGAATGTGTCTTAGGTTTCTGGTCTAAAATTTGATCTATAGTGTTATAATACTGCATTTTGTTGGGAAGCAACAATGCCGTCAAAATTAGCAGTAGTTATATCAGATGTTGAATTGTGTATCAGCTGGGTCCTGCTCAATACATGGCTGATATTTGCCCTATGGATAAGGGGGCAATGAGGTCAATGGAATGAATGATGTGATTTGGTTGTTTGACATTATAGTAAAATGCCACGTGCCTCTGCGATGCCTCACCAAGCTAAAGCCAGGCAGCACGTCTGCACTCGCATGGCTGTATAAGGGCACAGGGAGTGTGCTTCACTGCTATAGCAGAGAGAGAGAGAATGAGGGAGGCGAGGGGGAGAGGATGAGGAAGGAGAGAGGCAGAGGGAGAGAGAGAGAGAGAGAATGAGCTCCCATCTGGTAGTTCTTAAAACCCCAGGAATGCTTTTGCTTTAGTAACACAAACTAAACAAGCATTCTTGCCAAGCCGAGAAGTTCAGTCTCCCCCTAAGGATTCAAACTCCTCTGCTCTCTCCTTCCTACAATCTCTTACTCAGTCTAAAACACCTCTCCCTGTCTTTAAAAAATTAGGGGAGATGGTTAGCTTGCACAGGAGATTTATTTTAATGGGATATGAGAAAATGGAAATGCTACAACTCCTCTGCAGACAACACAATGGAAGTAATTAAATAATAGTTCTCAAATATCAGCTGCCTCCCCAATTTATATGGAATCCTAGAGCAGAGAAGAGCAAATCCAGCTGAGGATCCAGCTGTGCTTCTAGACTCGCTCCATCTATTCCAGTCTGACACATCCTGGCCGCCTCACCAACTGCATCAGAATCGTCCCAAGCCCATCCTAAAACGTCACTACTGCTGCTGCTGAGTGATGGTTCCCTGGCCTCCTCTAGCCCGAGGGAGGAGAGGGGGAAAGAGAGGAGAGCCAGGGAGGGAGGCTGCGGTGGTTTAGTCATCGTAGTGAATGTGGTGTGTGTATCTTACTGTCTGATTCGATCTGGCATATAGCTCTTCCATTTATATACACACACACACACACAGAATATGATTATTTAATTTGTAGTCTTGTTAGTCTATCTTCAAGGATCGATTGTTGGTGTATTGACGAAAGCAATGCAATGGAACCAAATACTGTTTTTCTGTGTGCGAGAGGGGGAGGGGAAGAGGGCGAGATTGAGACTGTCTCATGTGGGGATTACAGTTAGAGAGATTTATTGAGGCCCTGAGAAAAGGGATTTGCAATGTTCCACTCCTCGTGTGGACAGCTGTTGACAATCATTACCCTTCTCCTCTGTCCCTCTGCTGTCTCCATGACTCCCTTTCCCCTTCTGCCTCTCACCCTTTCTTCAGTATACGTTGCCTCAGCGTCCCCCCCATCGCATATTCTACAATTGGTCTGTGTGCTCAGGCCCAGGGTATGTGGTTTATTTGAAGCCTGTAGTTGAAAGAATGCAACTTCTGCCTTTAGTGACACAGCGACACAAGATCTGCTCATCTTGGGGTCTGGGTTGGCTTAGCCATGTTGCTAGGCGAGGTTGTGTTTATGTGACGTCAAATGAACTCACACTCTCGCTCTCTTTCTCTCTACCTACCTCCAGATATCCGCCACCCAGAGGAGCTATCCCTACTGCGTAAGCCCCGTGATCCCAAGAAGAAGAAGAAAAAGCTGGAAGAGGCAGAGGAGGAGGCTCTGGAGCTGGAGGGTCCTTTGTTAACCCCTGGATCAGGTGAGCTGACGGATGGTAACTGGAGATGTATAGCACCAAAACCTGCCGGTTACAATCGGCAGCGGAGTTAGTCCTCACATCTTGAACTCCATCTCCAAGAGCATGGTTTGCTCTATATCGAACTACCACAGTTACGGCACTGATGGACCAAACGTCTGCACATATTGTTTGGCTGCTGTAGTGCAGCCATCCGTCGCTCGTTACAGGATTTGTCCTAAGACTTCCGGCTCGATTTAAGATGGTTAGTTTATGTAAAATCACTTGGAGCTAATTTAGTGTGTTTTTCTTAAAATTCGAATTAATTATCATTAGCCATTGAACAGCAGTTGCACTTTACATTTTCAACTGATTGAGTGTAAAGACAATGGGTTTATACAGACCCGTTCACTTTATCACATTTTTATTTTCGATTCAAGATATACTTTGCACTAATTATGCAGTAGTGGGATGTCTCTTCTGCATTTCATTGTGAAGTGTAATGATCGGTTTACCCTTAGCAGCAGGTAATGGCAGATTCCACTGGCTCCCATGGAGCATCTTCAATCATCTTTTTTTCTAATTGCTATTGTGGTTTGAAAACCAAATATGAATGTGTGAGTTTGAGGCCAGCGTGGGATCTACAGATCGAACTCCCTGCTTCTTGGCAGGGAGGACGAAGAATGGTTGAGATTCCACAAATAGTTGGTCACGCTGCCATTTTAAACCCAAACCGGGCTACATGACAGCAGTTATACTAGCCCTCCCTTCTCCTCCTATCCTCCCTGCCTCCCTCACTCTCTCTGCCAGTGATGAGAGACCTACAGCCATGTGAACAGAGGGGAGCAGAGCAGAGCAGAACAGGCCATACTGCTGTCTCAGAGTTGGCATTAACCAAAACTGCTAACACTATAAGAATGGGACTAATTGTCTGTTTTGCGTGTCTCTCCTGCCCTGGCTTGACCTGGTCTGTCCACTAGGTCCTTGGACTTACCCAACATACTGTACATGCACACACTGACTTGTGAGGGAGAGTACTATGTCAGTTCTCACAGCTAAGAAAAACATATCTGCAGGCATGTAGATGTGGTGCACACTTTGTGTCCATATGTCTCTGTCAGTAAATAATGAGGGGGGAGAACACGCAAAGACTGTTCAATTATAGTCCGTGTTTATTTGCAGAGTCAGCACACCCAGTGTTGCGTGATTACATTTCTTCAAGGGGTTGCTTCGTTAGTGCCTCTGCGTGTGCTTCCCCTTGGTGTAGATGTGAACTTTCACCATCCCCATTTCACTGCTTAAAAAAAACCACACACTGGTTTGGTCCCAGTGTGTGATTGTGGTCACAGTGGTGGAAAGGAACAGCGTATCAAGGGGAATGTGCAGAATCTGTTTCCTGTTCACCATTCTTCTCATATCTGTCTCTCTTGTTCACACATAAACACAAATGCGCTCGCACGCACACAGACACACACGTCTTGCCGTCCCCCATATCAGATCACATGCTACAGTCATAGCGTGTGTAGGGAGTTATTCTGTCCCTTGTGGGGAAGGGCTGGCCTCTTAGCCTAGGTTTCCTGATAGGAATCACAAGGGCCAGGCTATGCAGGGAGGCAGCGATGTAATCAGCACATAGCATATCAACCAGAACCACTGCCCTCTCTCCTCTGCAGCCAACTGCTCCTGTACACAGAGGCTCACCAAGGTCATGTGCCGCTAACTATACGTTCCGACTTTTCCCCAAATTTCCTCTCAATCTTTTCTGCCTCAAGGTTCTGACCTCTGAAGTGAAGGACAATGGGTGCATGAGGATTTTTGAGACTACCTCAACGCCAACCTCAACCTCCATCTTTAACTGTGCCATTTTGGAAATCATTTTGGTAGAAAAGCCATGTTACTAATCCTCAGCAGACTTAGAGCCAGGGTTATGACCACGGTGCCGGCTCATTGGTCGCACTGGGACTACCAAGTTGACTGTGTCTGTTGGATCTAATTATCTTTCCTAGCAGTGTGACATGCCTTGGGTGTCCAGCACTGTACATCTGTGCTGCAGTACATATGCAGGGCTGGGTCACGTTGAGCAAAGCCTTGCCTGGGTTTTCAACCAGTCATGCCATGTTGGATGAATGGGTGGATGGAAATGATGGAACCATCACTGGTCATGCCAGGGTGATCTCCCCCTGCACAGAGGGTAAACTGAGTCATCTACTCTGAGGTTGGCAGTTGGCACTGCCCGTGGAAACGTCATGGATCTCCTCATTCTCGTGTTCCTCTATTTGTCTTTTTCTCCTCTCTGTCTTCCCCCTGTCCTTTATAGTTTTCAGTATCTTTAATCTGTCCACGTGATGTTTTTTGTTTCCATTCCACGGCTTTTCTCCACTCCTTCCCTGTCTTTCTTTCTCTTGTTCTTTCTCTTTCCATCCTAGCCTCTGAGATAATATACATCGGACCTGTCAAAGGTAAGCTTTCCTCTTCCTCTGTCCCTTCCTCTTCTGCACTGCTTCCTCACCCCTTTCCTTTGCCTCCCCCCTATCCTTCACACCCCACTGCTAGAGTGCTCAGATCACCTGACAAGCCATTGGAACTAGCAGCCGAGTCACCTGACCTCTCCCTCAGAGGAAGTCATCTGACTCGGGTGGTCACATGATAAAGGCTTTGCCTCCCATTAGAATTCAGCTCAAAGCTCACTCTTTCTTAAAGCTTTTCCAGGTTTGCTCACTGTGCCCGTTGACTGTTTTGCAGGACAGCTGATCACTTTTAAGCTCCCAGTAGCCCTGAAGTTGTTGCTAGAGGAAACTATAGGTGGTTAGTATGATGGTCAGAAGTACATTAGGTAAATCTTGTGCCCAGTATACGCAAAATTACTATTAGACGTTTGGATGATGCTCTTATTGTACGATTGTAGTAGTTCAGAAATCTGAGAGGTGATACTGCCTATTGGTCCGTAATTGTATCTTAGCTACATGCCCCAACCAACAGCCCACACACAAGCTGGGTGTAACATTGGTCATTGGTTGATGACACTCAGAGTTCACATCTAGTCTCACATCCCAAGGTGGTCCATCTCCCTCCATCTAAACCCTGTACGAGTCCCCAGTGTGGGAGGATTAGGGAGTCACCTTTTAACCTAGGTTGGAGAGTCAGTCAACAGGATGGAGGGGTGTCTGGTTGTGTTTTTACTGGGCTGCCAGCCTTCACTATATACATGCTCTCTCCCTCTGGATATTTGGGATTCTTCAGGAGACCCTAGAGAGATGGGAGTACTCTCCCTGACATAATGATCTCTGCATTGGGCAGAAACCTTGAAAGAAACACTAAATAACACCCTCCTCCCACTAGGCATGGGTGGCCATAGCCTGCACCCTGTTCTCATGACCTCAGCAGACACGCACAAACATACATGCACACTCACACAAACATAAACCGAACCCACTTCCTCATTTAGACGAGATTGAGTGGTTTAGCCAGTGTTGCTTCTTGACCTAGGCCCTACAGAAGGAGAGAGGGACTGGAGAGTATGGAGCCGAAAAAAAGACCAGGCAGCAGGAAATATAAACCGCTTGACTTTGGTGGCTTGCTTATTTTTACAAGAGCCAAAATCAAGACTCAGTTAATACATGGAAAAACTAAAAGACAAATATACATGCACATCAGCATATTTATACTCTATATTGAAGATTGAAATTTAAATTGTGTTGTAATTTTTCCAGCCTTACATGTTACAATCCACGTATCCTCTTCCCATATCCTTGTGCTCCCCCTCTCCTCTCTGTGGCTAGTTGTGCAGTAGTTTGCTGTGTGCAATGCATTCCTGCAGGTTTTTTGACTGTGAGTAAGTGGGTGACCCTGATCTTGTTGTGCATCATCTGCATGCTGACTCGCATCAGTCCCGCCAACAGCAGGAGGACCCTGTTGAAGCCCCTCATCTGCAAAGTGCTGGCTGGTAGTCACACTGTGTTGTTGACCGCTAGTTGGCCTGGCTAGGCTGCAAGTGTGTGCGCTCTTGTGAATCATGTTCACCCATTTCCCCCCAGATGCTTGTTTTGATTTATGTATGTGTGAATGTGCACTCTTTTGAAATGAAATGTTGGTGTAAGATGTAGATATAACAAATAATGTGAATATTGTTGTGTGCCTCCTTTTCTCTTTGCACTTCAGTCCACAACAAGATACTAACTGATGACTGTGTGTTTCCAGGGAGCATCTACTCCAGCCCAGGCTTGTACAGTAAGACCATGACCCCCACCTATGACTCCAGGGACGGTAGCCCCCTGTCGCCCACCACCGCCTGGTTTGGGGACAGCCCCCTCTCTGAGGGCAACCCCAGTATCCTCGCTGTCAGCCAGCCAATCGCCTCATCAGACATCCTGGCCAAGCTCTACAAGCCACAGTTGCTGTATGACAAAGCCAAAATCAACCAGGGGTGAGTTGAACTTTGCTTAGTGGTGTGGTGTTTTGCCCAAAGTTGGAAATGCTATGGTGGATTGCAGCACATTTTCGGGCTGCGCACATTTTTTCCTCTGAGCGGAGCCGTTTCAGACTGACTGGTATTCTAACTCACCATATTTACTGTCTGTACAGGTGGTTGGACTCATCCAGGTCTCTGATGGAGCAGGACGTGAAGGAGAATGAGGTGCTCCTGCTGAGGTTTAAATACCACAGTTTCTTTGACCTCAACCCTAAGGTACGACACCACTTCATCAGCTTCACAGCGGGCAGCTTGAGAGCCCCTGTCTCTCCTGTCTCTTTGCTTAATATTATATATAATAAAGCGGCACAACAACTTTACAGTACAGATGGAATCACATCGTATCTGAAAGAAAGCATCAGCGGTGTGTAATTGTGAGCCTCACTAAGGGTTCCTAGTGCGCGCCACCAGCATTGATACTGAAGCTGCTGGGTTGATTAGTGTTAGGAGGAAGTACTTCTCTGTGCTGTCAAGATTTGGGTCAAACGGTATTATCAAATTGTTTTAGAATTTGTTTTAGCCAGATGGATGGGGTTTGCCATATATGACAATATATTGAGTTTCAACTTTAGACCTGCACAGTAAAGTACCACGTTTCTGTGATTGACAACTTACCTGCCATTATTAGTGTGTCTGTGTTTATACAATATTTGTTTGTGCGATAACTGTTATTTCCACCCCTCCGCAGTATGATGCCATCCGGGTGAACCAGCTCTATGAACAGTCCAAGTGGGCCATTCTGCTGGAGGAAATCGAGTGCACAGAGGAGGAAATGATGATGTTCGCTGCCCTGCAGGTAAAGAGGTGTGTGTGTGTGTGTGTGTGTGTGTGATATCTTAATTAGCCTGGTTCAGTATTGCTTTGTCAGGGTCTGAAGTTTGAAGACCTGCAGTTCTCTTCTCATTGGGCACATTGCCTTCTCAACCACACGCTAATGAATTGGACGGGCTTCCAGCCCAGATATGGCCGCCTACTCTGCTGAAGCATGCATACTAAAACTTGGCGATTGCACATGGTTGCAGAAGGAGCTAATAAGGGTATTACCCATACTCCCACTGAGCTCCTCAGTATGCTACACTATACCCCATGCCCCGCTCTCCTTGATATAACATGTTAATATCCCCAACATTAAATTATCTCAAAGGTTTGTTCTCAGGGGATTTGAAGCACGTTTCTACTGTAGTTGAGACTTTAGCCTCGTTCAAGAGCTGGTCTGGCCTGGACTTGACAACTACGGTGTAATGGAAGAGCAGGAGGAAGAGAAATGGCGAGTGTAGATTTATAGGGAATGGGGGAAGTGAGATAGACGTGTGCCTCTTTTGCCTATTCTGAGGGGTGGTGCCACTGCTATATCCGACCGTCATAAAGCGTGGGTGCAAGACCCGAGGACGCCACCCTGTCCTCCCCCCGGGGTAATTATAGCACGTCTTGGGCCGCAGGGCCGAGCACCTCAGGTCAGACCACCCACCCCAGCTAGACAGAGTCTTGACAGACCTGTTCACATTCTTCTAAAAGCCCACTTGCACTGTGAGGTGTGAGGTGTGTTTCATCACTGGTTATAATTACACTTAACTGGTTTCCTGTTACTCTCCTGAGAAGGAATGCTAAGCCGAGCAGTGTGTTTAGGCTGGCGGCTAGTTTGTTGCTAGCTGTCTGTTAGCGCTGTGCTAGCTCTCTTACTATGTTTCAGCTGGGTAGTATGAGCTTATGGCTGATGGCTAAGGTTTCACTGACGAGGATCGTATGCGGCTATAGAGAGTGGATACTAGGGTCTAAATAAAGACCAATGATTGTCCACATCCTGTAGCTGGCTGGCTAGTGTTGTCATGCAATCACCTGGATATGTCATTTTGGCGACGCGTAGGAGTTAGCGAATAGCTCACAGAGTCAAGAACGGTAGTCGGCCTCATACTCCTGCCCTGCCCAGAAAAGAGACTTGGGGCACAGCAGGTCAGTCGGCGTACTTTGTACCTCAGCGAACACAAACAAGCACATGCATAGACTCACTCACCCAGTCACAAACTCTCTCTCTCTCTCTCTCTCTCTCTCTCACACACACACACACACACACACACACACACACACACACACACACACACACACACACACACAGAG
>OMOT01007354.1:0-11084 GCA_900312575.1 Acanthochaenus luetkenii
GGACTATTTTACATTCAACCACGGCAAAACGTCTGCGGCAATAACGCCTTTAATCCATGGAAATATAAAATGGAGTGAACATACACACACACACACACACACACACACACACACACACACACACACACACACACACACACACACACACACACACACACACACACACACACACACACACACACACATACACACACACACACACACACACAGATATGTTACAGCCAAGAGCACACACACTCATGCATGTCTGTGTGAGACAAAAATAGAAAAGTGTACCCACATATAAATAAGTAAACAACTAAAGAGCTTGCACACCACTACATCCCACCCAGAGTGCTCCAGAGCATATACACTAAACAGACACACACACACACACACTCTCTACACCTCAAACAGGGTTGTGCCTAATACTAGTTTACAATATAGGCAGAACCTCAGATGTAATCCCTGCACATGGGAAGCAGAAAGCTCTCTATGTAGCGATAACACACATATCTTACATCTTTTTAAGCCCCTAAAGTCTTTACTCCTGCATTCAAACCCAGAACTGACTTTAGAGCTGCAATATGCAACATTTGACATTAAAATAACAATAGATAAATAGGATATACTGTACATTATCAGTCTGTGTCTGTTTGTGTCAGTGTGTGTTCATGAATAAATCCCTCCTGAAATAACTTTTCAATGATATTGGGGGCAAAACCATTTGCTGTGGGTGTAGCAAGGTGAGGCTAGTGACCACAGTGCAGGAAAGTCATAGCATCAACAATGGAGAACAGAAAGTACAGCGAAGCTAAACAAGAACTGATTAATAAAAAAGAAATTCAATTGCAGCTTGACTATGTTCACCGTCAGCTTCTTCGATGCCTGTGACAGCTCGTCAAGATGAGTGACACGGGGTGCAATAGAACAACATTCGACTGACTCAAATCATATGTGACCCATATGATGGATGGTCTGTTTTAACTTAAGTCTTCACCATCGAGGTTAAAAAGGCATATTAGTCTGGGACATACTGTACTACTGCTTGCTGTGCTTATCTCTGTCACGTCGTAAAATCACTGTCATTCATCCACTGTCAGTGAATGGTGCCAACAAATGTACTCTATGGACAACAAATAAATCTGTTGGCTCTTTGTCACGGCGCACTGCTGGTTTAGTTTTGTCCATACTTGCTATTATACTCTCTCCATTTGTTGTCGGTACCTTACAACCTTCATCGCTGCTCCTCTGAGTTTGATTAACACCTTGGAGATGAGAGACAGAGCGCAGAAGATAAGCTGATATATATCATATTGTCAACGAAGTGACCCCGCTGTGTTTGGCTCAATGACTCTCCAAGGGCTCTGGCTCCAACAGGGGACACGCACCGGTCAGCCTCTAACCAGCACAAGCTGTTTTCCACCACCTCTGCCCGGGCCAACACATCATCATTTTGTTTGGACGTTCGCCCTGTCACATGTGTGTCACACTGTCTAGATGCTTCATCTCTACTGTGGCTCTTTGTTCCTATCCATCCATCCATTGTCTATACCTGCTTATTCCTATTTTAGGGTCACAGGGGGGCTGGAGCCTATCCCAGCATGCATCTGGCGGAAGGCAGGGAAACACCCTGGACAGATCGCCAGTCCATCACAAGGATAACACACAGACAGACAAACACAGTCACACTTACATTCACACCTACGGGCAATTTAGAGTCTCCAATTCAACTTACCTGCATGTCTTTGGACTGTGGCAGGAAACCGGAGCACCCGGAGGAAACCCACGCGAACACGGGGAGATCATGCAAACTCCACACAGAAAGGGCCGGGCGAGATTTGAACCCAGGACCTTCTTGCTGTGAGGCGACAGTGCTAACCACTGAGCCACCGTGCCGCCCTTGTTCTTTGTTCCTAATTGGTTCTAAATGGTCAATGGAATGCATTTTATATTGCGTCTTTTTCAGACGCTCAAAGCGCTTTACAATTAGCCTCACATTCACCCATTCACACCCATTCAGACACCGTTGGCGGTTGTGCACTTTCTTCCAGAGAGAGTTCATTATTTGTGCCGAAGGGGATCATTAAACGGATTGATAATAAACATGAATATTGTCTTTCAATCATCACAATCCAATGTGCACTAATCATGTCCAGTGCCATCTGAAGCAGGCTAGAGTGAGATTCGGCTCTCTAGAGGTAGATGGAGGGGGGTGTTATCTAGTCTAGATCAGCCAGATGCCATGCTGGCTCAAACAGTGGATCTGAAAGGCCAGTGTCACCCAACATCACATTGGAGAGTTTTAACAACGTCGCACTGTGAGAGCTCTACCATTCGCTTAACATGGAATATCAACATCAAAGTGAGAGCAGGCTGTTTTTTATTGCCTGCAGTATGAGATCCATGTGGCCGAAAACCAAGACCACGTGAAAGTATATGGAACAAGAATAAGACACAATAAAATATTGCATTATAAAATGTTATGTTTCCTAAGTCAAACAATGTGCTCATGTAATACATAATATGATTACTCATGAAGAAAACTTTATGTAAATATACATTACAAGAAACAGATAACAGGAAAATGTGAAGGCAAATCAACAGGGGCTAAATGTCCCTATGACTCACAGCCTCTCATAACAAACTCATGACATTGACAGTATTAGCCAACACTCTATCACTGCCAGCAAAAGAAGACGTCACTGTGGCAGTCAGGGGTCAGCGGTCAGGGGTTAAGAACATGGCCAGGCTTGTTCCAGAGCCATGCACCTCAGGTTATGGGCATAAATCAGATCCAGTGGCATATCATCTGGGAAAAATGCCCTCTGTAGACTGAAAGCCTCTTGAACTCTGGGAACATGAGGAAAATAACACGACAGTCAACTTCATGTCTATGTTGCAAAGGACTGGGGTCTGCGTCCTTATCTTGGTGCAAAAGCTTTTTTGTTTTACTACTTATGAGCGCATACGTTGAACTGCCTCTGTTTTAGGCGCTAAATCAACAATTCTCTTTTTCCCGGGGTCAAAATCCAAAGTAGGTGAGCGTCATTGGATGTTTTGTACCGCTGCTCTCCACACCCAATGCATTGCATCTTTCAAACTAGTGGGGTAGGCAGAGAGGAACTGAAAGTGGGGGTACCATCACCCTTTAAGATTCCTTTGCTTGTTGTCCTATTTGATATTACCTGGTAGTTGATTACGTTCACCTGGAGTCCCAGGTCTCATTCAGCCCCTGATCACACCAGGTGAATGAAACGAACCACCAGGTAGAGTAGAAAACCAGCAGGGCTCCGGCTCATGAGGACCAGGATTGACAACCGCTGCTTTAGAGGATCGGAATACGTTTCCGTAGACAACAATTGTCGTGGTCTTCCACATACATCTGTAAAGATTGCAGCGCAACATTTTGGTCAGGACGCATGGAAAAACATCAATCATAATTAGGGGTTACTCGTGATGGATGGTTTTTTTCCCCCCACCTCCGCATGGGGACCCAATTTATGGCAGAATTCTGAGGTTTAAATCATAGAGAAAGTGAGAGCAAGGCTGTCAGACCAATTCAGACAGGATGACATGGCGGCAATGAGGAACATGCAGGTTGGTACGGGCCCCATTTCCTTGAGGTTTCCTGACAGCTTCGTGTTGTGTTTCTGTCTGCATCCGTCAAACCCATGAGGGTGGACAAGTTCAAGTTCAATTTTCTGTGGGGACACTTGGAGTGGGGTGGTTGTGGAGCTAGGTACAGTTCAGTTCAGTTCAGAGCAGGTTAAGATGAAAATGAGGATAATGTAATGACTTGTGTTCACTTGTCACATAAAACAAGCATACTATACAGTGCAACTACTGTATATATAGCATATGGTTATTACATGGAGTACAATACAACATTATTTCCAGGAAACAACTGTTTTGTGTTGCGAACATCACTATACATTTTGGGGACTGCTTAATTACCCAGAGTCCCACAGTTACAAATCTTGGCGTTACATTCGACCCAGCTCTCTCATTCGACTCCCACATCAAGGATATCACAAAGATAGCATTTTTCCACCTTCGCAACATTGCAAAAATGAGTCCTTTGCTAAATATGGCTGATGCCGAAACCCTAATACACCATCCAACCATCATATCCAACTTGGACAGCCAATGACAGACTAGAGACAGATTTATCTTTACTACATCTCTGGAGGTAAATACGGTATACTGGACTCTGTCCTAGTGACACAGTGATTATGTTTGACCTGAATAAATATTTTACATAGCAAAAGGGGTATTTGACTAGAAGAATGAGGATGAAGCCAGGTACTGCTGAAGTCACATAAGGACATGTAGTCTACAGCATGATACTATTCAAGATTGCATAACAGTAAACGCACAGTAATTTGATAAGGAATCCACAGAGTCCTCTGGCAAAAACCATATGGCAGTAATGGCTGGTGTTCATCTCCTAGCATCTGTGAATCTTCACATCTCCAAACAACCAAAGGAAATAGTGCAACATGAAATACTGTCTTCATATATTTTTTTCAATTGATCTCAGGGTCGAAACAACTTCCATGCGACCCTGCGAGGAATGTGGGCAGAAGAAAGATGGTCTCTCTCACAGGCCGTCCAGTGAGTAATAGGAACAAATGATAGAAGAGTGAGTCAGGATACCTGCTGCAACTGTGATTGCCTACTGTGTTATCCTACGTCAAAGGTACTTTCTGGGTTCCAAAAAATAAAAAAAATAAAAAAAACATGGCTTGTATAAGATACAGCAGTCATAGGTTCCTGGTAAAAAGAGATTGATTCGATAGAAGTGATTGCCTATTTATTAATGGCATTATGATAATTTGATAATGAATCACACCGTGATTTGGCCTATTGGCGCAGCAGAGTGGGTGTAACTCTTAGACAATTTATCAGTTAGGGATTTGCCATCTTTGATTTGAACGTTTCCTCTGTCGCCATCTTTAATCTGTGATCTCACAGGTTACGCATATTGCCAACAGTTTATGTTGAATTGTAGGTTTCTTCCAGTAAGTCTCAAGGCCTTTCATTGTTGTTCCTCTAACGATACTATATGGTCCTCTGGTGCTCCAGCTTTCTTATTGCTAGCTAGAAGGACCGTATACAGATACAAATCTTTTTAATTTCCTGGAATTTACCTGCACTCTTAAATCAGATTGGCTGCTGCATTCAGTTTATTGGAATGTGGTGCAATGTTATATAAATTAAGGGCGTTTTCGGCATTTCCCAATACTGATGAGGCAGACACACAGAAATCTCTGGAAAAACCCATAAAACTAAATCATATGTTAAACATTTTCATATTGTCGTCTCAGTTGGTGGTAAAGATTGAGTTCTGGGAATGTTCGAAAGCTGTATTTTTCTTTCCCGTCTTTTATGAATAAAGTACTTTAGGATATCAGGTTCCGTTGAAAAAACCCACAAAATCCTTGGTGTCCAGCTATCAAAGAGTACATTTTGAGTGTGTGTGGTCCCTGTATTTGTGTGTAAATGTATGTGTGTGTGTGTGTTGTGACAGAGAAAGAACAATGTGTGCCTCCATGTAAGTATTAGTGTGAATCATGGTTTAAAGGTGATGAGTGGAAGGAGAGAACAGCCTTGAATGCATAAATGTGCCCGCACAAACCTGGCAACACCATATTGCCAGTCTTTCTCCCATTCAGTGCCATTTTCTTTCATAATTTTTTTTTTTTTTTAAGGCAAGCAAAGGATACGTGGAAATAAATAGAGGAGAGAGCAGGATAGACAAAGCACTGGGTTAAAAACGCAGAGTGGCTCAGCTGTATTTAGTGGAAGTGGAAGAAACTTCAAGTGGTAATCTGCAAGATCCTGTTTTTTATTGTATTTTAATTTGGTTGGTATCTTTGGTATCTAAGCGCTCATTACAGAGGGGTTTTTGCATCACACTTCCCAGAGATCACTTGTCAATCAAACACCGAGTCCATGTGTGAGGAGTCAGAGCAACATTTACATAATGTTATTCCTATGATCTCATACAGTTCAGTCAACATTTGTCAACACAATGGACTCCAACACCGGAGAACCCAAAAATCTGTGATGTCATGACAAGACAATCTGACTTTGCTGACACACAGCATGTTTGTTTGAACTTTTACATTGATAAAAGGGGTGTTTATTTAATTGTGGTTAATGTACCCATGCCTCTGTCAGATTCCCATTCATTTGTAAAGTGATGAAGAGTTTTGTCTGTCTCGTTTCAGCTTTGGGAGAAACGGTAACAGTGGTGCATATAAGGCAATAAGAGGCATCATATGCGTAAATTAGGATAATCAGAGCATGATATGATAAACACAATGTGCAAAAACATATTCACATTGACAAAAACTAAACTGGCTCTTTTTTTATCCTTTCAACTCCTAGACCCTAGAAGAGCTGTGCCCCTCCAAGCCTGGTTGGACCCATTTCTCATCTTCCATACAGGCTCCCAAACAGGCTGTTCTCGTTGAAGGGGTACTAATACCAATCAGTCCAACTGGCAAGCATCTCTAGAGAAACAGAATAAAAGTCTTAATGCTGTCTGTGTTAAGAAAAACACCATTCACAGCTGTATAGTGAAACTTCCTTCAAAGCCAGGTCTTTTTTCCCTAAGGCATCACTGAATTCCATGAATATCTATCCATAGAGAGGCGGTGGATGGTGGGGAGGTGTGTATGTGTGTGTTCTTGTATCCTTATGAAGACCAAATACCTTCACCGGGATAGAAAGCTGAGGGAAATCTTTCCAAGTTAAGACATTTTTCTATACTTCTACAAGGCGGTACTTTGGGGTTACGGCTTAGGTTTAAAGAAATAATTCACCCCAAAATGAATGTCATTATCTACTCGCCCTCATGCCAGCTGAAACACAGGTGAAGTTTCTGTCCATATAACACACAGGGAGGTTGCCAGCACGACTCCTATAGCAGCGTTCTCCAAAACAACTGTGTAAACAGCTGTAGTGAAGATTTGTGTTAAATAGAGTTATAGTTAGATAGTGTAGATAATGACAGAATTTTTTTCTTTTTTGGGTGAACTATTCCTTTTAATGTTAAGGTTAGACTTAGGTACACTGTATGTTCGAGTAATGCCAGTTGCACACCGGACGCAGTTTCCTGAGAGGACCAGTTCGCCTCCATTCATTGTCTATGAGAAGTGAGTAATCACATGCGCATGGCATCACAGGATAGGTGGCAAAGCGAACCAGGCCGTGATGCAACGAGCAAAAGGTAACAAATATTATGCAAATGAGCACTGTGTTTGCGGCACGAGAACCAATCGTATTTGTGCAAAACACTTCCGGTCATTAGATTTGTGTTCCTTGTTCCACCTTGTCAGTTTTTATCCCCTCTATTGTCTCTCCAAAAATAATGTTTGTATCTATCCCATCTCATCCAAATAGTTGCAGCCACTTAGCTATCTAGCTTGTGAGAGTAAATAATAAATTCAAGATTACATTACATACATGATTATGGGTCAAAGTAATAATTCATGACATTTTCATTTTGCTACTCTCAATCACCAATTGATATAGCAAAATAACAATTCAACCTACAGCCAGTTCATGAACGCTTTTACTTTTGCATCCATTGTCTAGTAGGTCTTTTCCCGAGAAAAATCCTCTGCCGCACAGGAAGTGGTGCTTTTTATGGTCCCGGCAGCAGCAACAGTATTTTGTTTGGAATAAATAGAAGAAGAACTGGGTAGTTGGTATGAGCAGTTATTGCCACCATGGTTGAACAGACAAAGAAAAGAGCGCCACCTACAGAAACTCAAACTTCATCAACAGAAAGGAACAAGACGTCACAGTACTGAACACACCGTGATTGACAGGTGATCTCTGGGAAGTGCAGTGCAGAAACACCACAGCAATGAGCTCTGAGCACCAAAGATGGAGACAAAATAGAAAAACAAGGCACGTTAAAGTAGTAATCTGTGGGATTACTTGTTTGTTTAGGGTTAGGGTTAGGGCATGGGTTTAGGGTTAAGGTGAGAATTAGGATTAGGTCAGGGTTAGGGGTTAGAGAATGAATATAGTTAATGGAAGGTCCTCACGATAGTAATACAAATGTGTGTGTCTCTGTGTGTGTATATATCACAGGGTTCAATCCTATTCCCTAAAAGATTTACCTTGGGAGTAGGGCTGGTCAGTGTTGGGGGCTGTGGAGAAAGAGGGCATGCCTGTTGAGAATCACTGCCTTGTGTAAATACCAATGGAGGGAGATCAGAGGCCTGTTCTGGCCTAATTACCAGCATGTTTATACCTACACATCTGGACAGCACTGCCGAGCGCTGAATGACAGATAACATGGAAGTTTATCATTGGAACAGACATGTCACCGGGGAGAAATGTATTCAGTCAGGGGAAAAAACATGTAAGCCATCAAGAGCTTAGTGCTGCAACCAGCATTGGTGATGTGGTGAACTCAAAGAAATGTCATTATTTTTGTTATCATCACCTCTAAATATTGGTTTGAAGTTTAATTTTCCAAAAACTATAATTATCCACATCTCCGATTAGATGGAAAATGGCATCAAACTTTACATTCTCTGGGTGAAAATATTCACAAGGTGAAAATGTGTATGAACCTCATGGGGACATTTATTTTATTTGTATTTTTTTTGCACAGTGAAAGCTTCTGAACATCAACAGATTCAGGGCTAAAAGCAGCACCACCACCATATCCATCATGGAGCTGCAATATGCAGATGACAATGCCCTTGTGGTCCTTTCAGAAGAGGATCTACAGTGCATTATGGATGCCTTCACCAAGGCATACAAGCAGCTTGGTCTGGCTCTTCACATAAAAAAAAGACTATTAGCCACCACCCAACAGAAATATTCCTGCTCTACCCCCAACCATCTCTGTTGACAATACCAGACTGGAAAATGTGGACCACTTCACATATCTCGGCAGCCTCCTATCCTACAAGGCTGACATTGATGATGAAATACACCACCGCCTCAGTTGTGCCAGCGGGGTTTTCTCAAGACTGAGAAAACCACTTTGAAAACCACAATCTCCAGGCCAGGACTAAAATTCTGATTTACGGTGGGCGGTATTACTGCCCGCCCTACTGTACGGATCAGAAACCTGGACCATGTACAGCAGGCACCTGAAGGCACTAGAGGCACACTATCAGAGGTGCCTCTGAAAAATCCTCAAGATCAGTTGGGAAGATAGACGCACCAACACCAGCGTCCTGGAGGGGGCTAACATCCCCACCATCACTGCCACCATCGCTCAACAGCAGCTCAAATGGAATGGTCATGTATCTGTATGCCTGACTCTTGCCTTCCAAAACAAGTCTTATACTCCCAGCTTCTTAAAGGACAACATGCCCCAGGAGGTCAAAAGAAAAGGTATAAGGACAACATTAAAGCAAATATCAAAAAGTGCCACATAGACCTTAAGACCAATACTTATTTGGGAAGGTGCTGCACTATATAACAGCGATCTCCGCTGTGCTGCAGGAAAAAAAGCGCAGACTCAGAAAGAAGAGCGCTTACACCAAAAAGGCCCAAACTAAACCCAAGACCCCTGCACCAAAATATACGGCTCCAGGATCGGGCCTCTTCGCCCACCTGAAGACCCACAAGGACGGAGAAGGAGGACAGTCATACTCAGGCCGATGATGATGATATTTGCACATACAAGGAATTTTTCTTGGTATAGTTGCTCACATAGACACATCTAAGATACAAAAATAAGTATAATACATAATATAAAAGATCTCAACATATTTCAATATATGTCAACATATGTATATAAGGAGTAGTGCAAGAATGTAAATATAAATAAAGAATTATTAACAAGTGTATATGTAAATGAATGGAGAGTAGTGTGTGAGGTAAAATAATGTCTGTGAGTGTAACAGTTCAACTGTTCATGAGTGTCTAGGTATGGATAGATAGAGATATCAAGGAATAAACTATTGAACTAATATACTTTCAAATAGTAACATGCGACTGACTCAGAAGTTAAAGAACAGAATAAATTATAATCAGGATCAAATGGCTCATTATATTTGGTTTCATTATACAGGTTCAGATCAAATGGATTACAGACCAGATGATTTGAAACATTAGTTTTCTTATAATCACAGATGATTTCAGCAGAAAAGTCATCATCATTAATATTGTGATAAGGAAACAAGTCCAAGATGTCCAATTATTCATTTCATATTTAGTAACAGGTGTGCATCTGAAGTGGTAATATTTTTTACAGCATGAACAATAAGTAGTTGAAGATGAGTCTTTCAAAACATTTATGGCAAAGAGCTCTGTTGTCCATTTTGAGAATGACAGCAGCAAACAGCAATGGGATACACCAAAGACAAATAAGGTATACATAAGTGTCATAATCATACGCAACCAACAATGTCAACATTAGAACTTGTAGAAATATAAGGATTAACGTATGAAAAGGTATTGATTACAACATTAAAAAGGTGTGAAAAATAGCAGCAGTAATTGAGACAAAGAAGCAAATAGGAAAAATAGGTACGATATGAAAATATATAATTTATACAGTATGAAAGAAGGATGACACAAATATTTGACATCAACGTAGTTTGGTTCTCCTGATTCACGAGCGGCAACAGTGATCCTGATTTGTATAGGTAAGAGAAGGTGTAACACCAATTTTGGGGGCGTAACAGAAAAGCAATATAAGGAATGACTGCTCCCAGGGAGTAATAAGTAAGTCATGAGTAATATAGTACTTCTTGACGAGTTCAACACTGGTGGCAACTCATCTGAAACTACTTAATGAGAATTGTAATGTGCCATCATAATGTCACATTCACACTGCGTCATTAGTTTGAATCCCTGTCATTTCACAGTGAAATCTAAGCTCTTGCTTGGGGTATCACTTACTGTTCTTCAATAAAAATTGATTTAATTGAATTAATTCCCCAAATAACAGTGCAGTGGAAGTGGAGTCCCCCACTGCTTACCAATTTGTGGGCCGCAGACAACAGAATGTGTGGAGTCTCAGCAGGCAACAGAGGGAAATGTCTGCCGGACTCACCCACACTTCCTGCACAAGCCTGCCTCTGTGGAGGACACAAACCCCAAACAGCTATCCATTT
>OMOT01007382.1:5297-17368 GCA_900312575.1 Acanthochaenus luetkenii
CGTTAAGTGGGGATGATCCCGTCGCTCCTAAGGCCCCGCTTCAGCTCCAGGTCCTCTAGCTTCTTCCACAGCTCCTCCCTCTCCTTCTCCTTCTTCTTCTCACTGCAACACACACACAGGAAGAAAGGAGATCGGGTTGTTACCGTCTGGCCAAGACACAAAGTGGAACTGTCCTGATTTACATCTACAAATATTATACACAATAGATGAGCTCCAATACCATTTTTCTTTAACCAAGAGCAAGTGCGTACATTTGCCGTAACAGCCAAAACACCTGGAACGGGGCTGACACACGCTTTGGAATGGGTATACTACTATTAAACACTTATTACACAGATCTTATTACACTAATTTCTGATTGGCCAATGATCGCATTCTGAGGTCTGTCATTTCTGAATACGTCTGCTGTTTCACATCTAAACATATCACTCTGCAGTCAAGAAGTTCAATCCATTTTGTTGATTTCTAATCCAAATAATTGGCTCCACCATGTGGCAAAAAGACATTACTTCACTGAGCTAACCAACGTTGGAAACATGGAGGATGTTTCCAATGTTACTTTTAATGTACTTAGAGAGCACGGACGTTTTGATGATTGGTTAGAAGCTGAAAGACACATACCAGATTTGTTTACAATGCTGTGGTTGCAGTCCTACAACTATAGAACTATTTTTTTTCCATAGAAGCTTGTAATTTACTTTAGCTTGTAAGAAAGTTATTTTAAAATCACTATTTTGTGGCAAATGATAAATGTCTTTGATAAGTAGCCGTGTAATAAGCAGGATAATGTAGAGTGAGCCTCAGCTTCACGTCAGGGCTTTACCATGTCAGGGCTTATTTAGTGATGACTGGCGTGCTTTGCATTAATCCTCACTTAACCTTACATCAGCCCCACTCCAAGCCGTACGCCTCACACTCATTTCAAATAACGCAAAAGAAATTGAAAACATACATTTTCAAAGAGAAACCACTGAAGGAGTAGAAGGGATGGGCATTCCAGACCACTGGGGTTTTACATCACCACAACTACCACAGCTGACCCAGGTGTGACCCGTTCAAAACCCCTCATAGCTGCCCAGAGGGAAAAGGAAGCTAGTCGGCATCCAAAGGTCACTTGGCCCCCGGCCTGCTATTACTGCTCCTCCTCCTGCTAGTACTACTAGTCCTCCTACTGGTGCTCATATTACTGCTACTCCTACTACTGTTATTGTTAATAGTAGTACTAGTCCTACTGCTGCTAGTACTACTTCTGCTCCTACTGTATTAGTACTACTCTTCCTATTACTAGCTGCTGCTATTTCTTTGTATTACTACTCCTAGTACTGCTAATAAAAATCCTGATATTTGCATAGGATAATGATGACAGTATGACTATGAAAAACAGATATGATAATGTCTCCCTGCTGTGTCTATGTTCCTGAAATGAATTTCCCTACAGGGATCAACCTCATTAATCCCCCACATGCACTTATATGTCTCTCCAGATAAGAGTCAGCTTGATGCAGTGAATGTGAATGACTCCTTACCGCTGACGGTTCGACTTGTAAGTGGCTGTGAGTTCATCAAATAAGGTACTGTTCATCTCCATGAAGGCCTTCAGGACGTTGTACACTAGCGCCACTATCGCCCTGGGCAGAGGAAGGAGACAGCATGTCAGTTGGAGGGTGACCATTTTTGTAGAGTACAATTTATGTGACTACATAATATATGTACAAATACATAGATCAGGTTCATGTTTTTCCATATTTATATAAATTATATTTCCATATTTTCCACATTTACACAGATATGTTTTACAATTTACACATTTTCAAGACCTGGAAATGATCAAGTTGATTTTCCATGCATATCTATTCCAGGACGTAACCCACATCCAACACCAATACGAAGTGAGAGCAATATGTGAATGTGACTCCATGCAGTTATTTGCTGCTCACACCGATGCTCAGAAAAACGCTAGCAGGCCTACAGGCTGCGATACAGTAGGGTTGGGCCGGTTTCTGGTTTTAACCGTGTCATCTGGTCTGCAATCTGACACCGGTTTCATTTTATACACACCGACTACACCGCCATTTGTTATGAGATAATATGAAGACAAATTTTTTTATTGTATTGCACTAATATGCAACATGATAAATATAATATTTTCTTTCATAAACTGATCACTAGTTGTGACCTCATTAAAACATTAAAACTATTTTTTGTCTTTGAGAAGGAGACTGGTCAGTGGCCTGTTCTGTTATTTGTTCTTTATTGAGAAGGTAAGAGGGAAATGGAGTAGGGCAGACACAGGAGAGACGGTTCTGGTGGGATTTGATCCTGCACCAGTAGGGTTACATGTGGTGTGGGTGTAAAACACTACACCGTCTCTGAACACCAGAACAGGCTTGAGTTTTAACGCCACTCACGGGTTCCAGTGCTCTTTAGAGATCCTGTAGAGACTGGCGAACATGATGGGCATGATGACGCTGGAATTCTCCTCAATCAGACTCATGATATACTCGTTGTTCCAGTAGTACAGTGCTCGCTCCGCTACCTGGGACAAGGGAGACAAAAACAGACTGTCAACAAAACCGGACTGGAGTGTCTAAAAGGTGAAATTGGCCTTTCAAAAGGAAAAACACACCTACATTCAGAAATCAGAATCACTTTAAATACAAAGCATAAGAAATGCACTTGTTTTAAATGTCTTGCCACTGATGCAGAGACAACTTAACTTACAAACCTTCACAGGGCATACTGACAGGCCACCATTACCTAGAGCCACAAAGTAGTTTTGGTCGTCACTGACCTGGAAGTGTGGGCTGGAGACACATCGGGAGATCTGTTTGAAGAGCGGCTCCTGGATCTTAACGAACTGTGTGGGTTCAATGACATCCAGGATCTCCTCCAGCTCCCCTAGATACATCACCTGGACAGGACCATGAGAGGAAATGTTACTAAACACACACACAAACACAGCAAACACACACACACACACTAACAAGAACCTTACCTCTTTTTGACTGCAGGTTTTGGGCCAGAACTTCAGTAAGCCTCTGATGACCTGCAGTGGAGCAGGGAGGAGAAATGGGCTGTGTGAGTTCACAATGACAATGAATGCCTGTTTCTTGCCTTTTGTGTGGCTAGACATGCACAAACTCTGTAGTACAGGTGTGCCGTCCTTGTATCTTGGCATTCACGCTTCCCCGCACATTCATGATGACCGTGCACCTGAAACCACCCGAGTACTTTAATGGTGCAGTAGGAAAATTCAGCTATCCAAACCCCCAACAAGAAACATCAGAATAGGCAAATGTTTAAGCCAATCCTCAACAGAGGTGCATTTACGTAACTGCAGCGCCGTGTGCATGGTTTCACATTTCAGGTGGTGATCGACCTCACGCGCAGCTCTCAAATCTGGCCATGATGGCTGTGGTCAACACTTGAAAAGAACATGTATGTCATGGCAGTCTAGACTTTCCAATAATTTCTACAACTCGTATTTTTCTGTGATGGAATGTTTGGAGCACGTACTTCTTTGTCACAAAAAACATTCATGAGTTTTGGTTCTTTTATGAATGTATGTCTTCTGAAAATGTGACCAAATCTGTTGGGTCCAAAATATACATACAGCAATGTTAATATTTGGTTAAATGTCCCTCGGCCATTTTCACCTCAATTAGGCGCTTTTAGTAGGCATCCACAAGCTTGTGGCTTCAGGTTGAATCTTTGACCGCTCCTCTTGACAGTATTGGTACAGTTCAACTAAAACAGAAGGCCATTTCTTTGTCCATGTGATCAGCAGCAAACTTCAGTCAAACCTTAAGGTGCCGGTTCAGGAGCGAGGGCTTCCTTCTTGCACGGCAGCCTCTCAGCCCATGGCGATGTAAAACACACAGGTGATAGTTTGTGTTTTCTTCCTGATTGTGGCAGTGACACAACTATGCCATGTACTTTATACTTACAAACAATTGTTTGCACAGTTGATCTTGGGACCTGTAGCTGTTTTGAAATGGCTCCAAGGGACTTTCCTGACTTGTTCAAGTCAATTATATGCTTTTTCAGATCCGTGCTGAGCTCCTTAGAATTTCCCATTGTAGCGTTTGTGGCTGAATCAAACAAGCCCTATTTAAATAGGCTGAGAGAAGTCACCAGCTGTAGTCAATCATAATCACTCACAAGAAGAGGCCATTCCATAAAGAAAATGTGATTGCCACAACTTTCTACATGACCAAAATTGATCATTAATCATATTTCCAGAAGATATAACTATAATAAATGTATAAAAGAAACAAAATGCATGAATGTTTTTGTGACAAAGAGGTATGTGTTCCAATCATTCCATCACAGAAAAATAAGAGTTGTAGAAACTCAAAAGTACAAATTAAATAACTGACATGGAAAACCTACAATCATCCCAATGTTACACCCAGCTTTCTCCGTTTTATGTTTGTTTTGGTCGTACCGTTGTCGCGGTGTTCGCTGCACAATGGACAGCTCTCATTGAACATTTAAAATTAATGTAGCCTTACTCTGCGTTCACACTGCTAGCAACCACATCACAGTGCTGCAGTCAAATGGCAAATGTACACTCGATCATTGGCAGTTGCAACACCAATGGCGTTGCAGGAAAAGACAGGATATATAGTAGTAGTAGTCTACAAGTCTTGACAAGTAACTTTTGTTGGATCAATAAAAGCTTTTGGTTTTCTTTGCCTCCCAAGATGGTGTTATCAAGATCATAACAACTGTATTCATACTTACTGGTTCTGTTAGTGCTGGGTCTTTCTCTAGGAACTGTACAATGCAATACGCCAACTGCAGGGAGGCAGGAGAGGAGACCAGAGGTTACATTAAATGTTATTTCAATGCAAATGAGCTCTTAAGAAAAAGTACTAATTTTTATTTTTTAAAGTTCAAAGCTTATGGCTAGGGTTTAGATTTAATATCAACAAGAATTTTAAACATAAATGCTTTTAAATGACATACTTCTGTACCAAACACATTTCTGCAGCAAAATTCATCATAGAGGCATCATATTTTACTCATGATCTTGTCAAGCCAAGAAATCCTGGTGAAATCTTTCATTTGAAAACTGCTGCTGCATCAACACAAACCTCCATCACAGGGTTTTCATCAAGAGGTACACACACACACACACACACACACACACACATTACCTGTGCGTGGAAGAGGGACAGACTCCTGACAGTGTGGAGGGGGATCAACACTTTGACCAGAAACTGTTTATGCTCTGCTTTCAGTGGCAGAGCGAAACCATTGATTATACTGGAAAAGAGACAGAGACAGAGAAAGAGATTGAGAGAGAAGATTGAGAGAAAGTGAGAAGACAGAAGGGGGGGACAGAGAAAAGAGAGAATATAAACATAAATTATACATGAGAACATGAAAGACATTCATTGTGACACTATGAAAGCAAGTGGAAGATCAATGGGAAGCAGACAAAGAGATTACCGTTTACATGGACCATGTAGCCTGGAGGCTAAATTATGGGATGTAACTCATCAGTAGAGTGCTGCTATATCATTGTGGCCCCAGTAGAATAGACACAGTGCTCATTTAAATCCCCAGTCAGTCTACAGGATGGCACTCTGTTGAAAACTATCGCCTTACCATTGGCTTTGTTTACATTGTGATTTATTGGACGCACAATGTTTTTTTTCCGCTCTGCAATGGATCGGCGTTTCTAGTGCAAGGACATGGTATATGGCAGATGAGCCTGATATTGACATCGTTATTCAAGGCTGTAAAAGGTCAATTTTCTAAAGATTCATCAACATTCATTCATTTTTCACCAAGTCAAAACTCTGCAAAAGAAGAAGACGGCTGGTCTTCTTTAATGACGAGATGGGTAATACATTGCATTATATTTATCTATTTGGGTAAGTTGTCAAACAAAATGTCTTCTTAGTGTCTGGTGGAGGTGGTGAAGAGGTTCAGCTTACGCTGGACGAAGCGCTCACTTGCTGCTATTTAGGAAACACTTTGATTTTGCTCTCACGTTTCGATTAGTCACTTTTGTGCGCCGAGAAGATTTCCCATCGGTGACCATACCCAACACCCAAATAACAATAGTATTAAGAAGAATAATTTGGGCCAACACTGTGAATCTATGGGATGGGATGCTCTCCTCTGTTGCAGCCCCACTTGGTGATTGAAGCCGCTAAGGTGACTGTATTTTTACATACAAATCTTGCCCTGTGTAGTTTTGCACCAATGACGGGATTATATCATGTATGTCTCTGTATATTGCTGACTGTTGACTGCTGGAACATGTGACTTAATCGTGTTATGTATTTTGTCCTTTTTTAAATAGTTTTTGGGTTAGGGTTAGGGTTTTTGTTAGCAGTCTCTGTCTTGAAACAAAAGATCTCAATCTCAATAAGACTACCTGATTAAATAAAATATACATTTTAGACTAAACAAAAAGACTAGACAGATATCTTGTTGATCTAGTAACTCAAGCTACTGTTGCCCTCACGGTAAGTGGCTCTGGATAAGAGCATCAGCTAAAAGACTAGAATGTAAATGTAAGGTTGAGGCGAGCCGAAGGTCGGAGGCCTCCACATACCTCCCCAGGATCTCCAGCAACTCAGCCACCCCGTTGAAGTGCTCCGTCTCATAAACAAAACTACAGAACAGATAGAGAAAGAGGGAGGGAGAGAGAGGAGGGAAGGAAAAAAGAGGGAAAAGATGGGAGACGGAGTACAAAGGAAATATAGGGATAGTGAGAGGGAGATAAAATGATAGAGGGAAAGAAAAGGTTGAACAACCAAAACAAATAAACAAAGCTGGTGAATCCTACAGCCTATTTCTGACTGAACACAGCTAACGAAAGATCTGAAACTATAAATTGGCAGAATAAGAAGGACACCAGGAAATTCATTATTAAGAGACATAAATTCCAATTGTGTTTAACTCTGTTGTGTTGCTACGTTCCACAGATGTCAGAAATTGCAACTTCAAACTTGGAAAAATGCAATGTAACAATACTTCAAGTGATACAGATCTTAGCCTGTGTTTGGCTTTGCCGTCCACATGGCTCTACCCGTCCTTTTTATTGTTGTACTGTTTGCGTCCTTGTTTGTCGAAGATGTCTCGCCCACCCTGGCTTACGATCATGATTCTTTAGTGCACATGCGTGCTGCTACCTTTGACTTTTCGCAAGGGAACTTTCTCCCGCCTCCTGTGTTCCTGTCAGCCCCCAGCAGGCATTTCTCACCTTACCTGCAACACCATCGAAGGCGCCGCAGACCGCGATACAGGAAACGGGGCAAGAGATCAGACTCTCAGGTGAGGCTGAGGAGGCAGTGTTTTGACAAGCTGACACTTTTCAGTCTGTGGTAAGCTGCAAACCCGCGGACGGTGGACAGGGTTACCTACTAAGCTACCACATTCCCTGGAGAGCAGACTGGCCTGCTCCGTCCCATCACCGCTCCTGGTAACCCTGCTTCTACTCTTTGCCTTTCTCTGGTGAGACCAACTGTCAAGTCCAGCGGCGCCGATTACAGAAATCTGCACCCCGTGGCCCTGGCTTCCCCGACTGACACTGTGGAATCTCTGATTATACCCAGCAGCTCGATTATCGCTCTGTAAATATTGGTAACTTCTCCACCTTTGAGGCCCACGTGCTTAGGTTTGGTTTGTGAAACCCTGTTTTCTCTATTTTCATTTACTGCCCACTTGGCCCGAATGAAGGCTTTCTTATTATTGTTATTTTTAGATTTAACTTTATTATTATGGGTGATTTTAATATCCGTATTGACGATTACTCTAATAATTTTGTGGCAGAGTTTGAAGTTTTTATAGAAAATGTTCTGTCTGTTGATGAATATGTCTTTGTCTGCCCTGCTAACCTGCGATGTGCCCCAGGGCTCAATCCTGGGTCCCATTCTGTTCTCTTCATATATGCCGAATTACCTTAATAGGCTGTCATCATTGCTTAACAGCTAACATCACATACGGTCGTTATTGCTGGCCATTGTCCCATCCCTGATGCAGTTTCTATCTGGCTGTTAATTCACGGGCGCAGCCCCTGGTTCTGTGGACATCATCACCAACCGTGCCCCCATCTCTCTGCCTCTATCGCCCTATCGGTTTCCTATGTCACTGTCATTGCCTATGTTACTGTCCACTCCACTGTTTGTCCCGGCACCTATTGCTCGCTCAGAATTCCTGGTGGTGGATTCCTCTTTGACTTGGCCTACCTAAGGTTTCTTCAATTTCTTCACCTAATAAGGTTTTCTTGGAAGTTTTTCCTTGCATACCTCAAGGGTCTAAGGCTGGTGCTGTCAGGTAATTTTGGCCTTGTAGAATAGGTAGGCTTGGTATGTCCTGCAAAAAATTTATATTGTGTGTATTGTGCTTTGTTCTGTTTCCCTAGGTTTGTCTTACACTATTCTGTAATTCCATTGATTGTCCTTTAGATAGATCTAGTTTGGCTCATTTTCTGTAAAGTCCTTTGAGACATGCTTGTGATAAAGGGCTATATAAATAAATGAACTTGAACTAGAACTTTAGCAAGGACTGGATGTCAAATGCTTTCCTTCAACTTAACACTGACAAAACGTAAGTCCTGATTTTAGGACCGAATCATATTTCTAGTTCTATCCAGCAGTGTATCGATTAGGGATGGGCGGGAGTACTGGAGTACTCGTTCAGGACCGTAGTTATGAGAAAATTGTGTAATTAGCTTATTTTTTTTATCTCTCTTTCTATAACTATATATATATAGTTTTTTATAATAATTTTGGACGTGTTTATAATACAAAGAACAAAACATTTTCTACGTACAATTGTTAAATAAATATGTTAAGTTCTTTTAATAGGGCTATTAATAGTTACAATTTAGTTCAGGCATAAAATCTAACAGCTCAACCAAGCAGAGTGGTCACTCATGTCGCATCACTTGATTTACCGTAACTGACCGGTGCCACTGTTAGCTCCAACCAGCTAATCGCTAAAATGGTAGCTAACTGTATTATCCATCCATCCATCGTCTATACCCGCTTATTCCCATTTTAGGGTCACGGGGGGCTGGAGCCTATCCCAGCATGCATCGGGCGGAAGGCAGGGAAACACCATGGACAGATCTCCAGTCCATCACAGGGATAACGCACAGACAGACAAACACAGTCACAATCACATTCACACCTACGGGCAATTTAGAGTCTCCAATTCAACTTACCTGCATGTCTTTGGACTGTGGGAGGAAACCCACGCGAACACGGGGAGAACATGCAAACTCCACACAAACGGGGCCAGGCGAGATTTGAACTCAGGACCTTCTCGCTGTGAGGCGACAGTGCTAACCACTGCGCCACCGTGCCGTCCCGCTAACTGTATTAGCTAAACAATATTAATTGCTTTTGATGACAATAGCATTGGGAATTGATGAAATAATGAGACATAAACACAACATTTGCCAGGTGGACCGTAAAATGTAAAGTTTGGCTGTGTATTTGCTGTGAGGCTGACATGAGTGCTACCGTGCCTTTCATTTTGGCCAATACACACTTGGAAGTGTTGCTTTGGTAACGTTAAGGCGCCGTCTTTTCGGGAAAAAAACTAAAGGACACCACGGCCTTTTAAAAGCTTTTTGTCGTCAATAATTTAGAGTACCTATTTCCTGTATTCGGAATCGTGGGCGAAAATCTGATATCTACTTTGGAGGGGACAATTACATGACATTTTCTCAAGAGTAATTCCCGAGGGGGACTCCAAGAGTAGTGCTGTAACACAGGCTACGTTGTGATAATGTTTGCTTTAGTTTGCTCCATCGGTTTGCTCGCTAGCTCAGCAAATTCAGCTATTGCGTGTGTGAACCCTGCCAACATAAAACAAAATCGATACGGTGCATTGAGTGTCTTTCAGATGGTAGACTTCCTCTAGGGGGGTCCGGGGACAAAAAAAAAATATATATATAATCTTAAAATGTATCATTCTGGTGCACTCTGAGAAGAAAATTTGTGGAAGAGATAACATTTACTTTAGGCACAACAACAAAAAAACGAATACACATTGACACCAGCGTTTCAGCACTAGTGAGGTTGACCAGCAAGTCGTGGCTGGTGAGCCAAAAAGTTTATTTCATTTCTTCAGTCATTTGGCCCGTACAAGTCCTTCAAGTGCTCGTTTCCTCAGCGCTACTTTGTCTGCAGCCAGAGCATGGGTCAACTTCACCATCACGGGTGCGAAGGTAAACGGCAGCGAACGTTCAGCAAGAGTAGCGAGAACCATCACCTAGACAAAAAAAAGTGATTACATTTTCATCAGTAAAACCCTGTGACTGTATAGCTTAATTCCATTACGGCATTTTAGCAAACGCTTTTATCCAGTGACTTACATATCATAATTTACATACTACATCATCATATACATAGGGACGGGGGATATGATGATATTAGATCATGAACGATTAAAATGTCTCCACGATCTACGTTTTATAGTATGAGTGACAATGATGTTGACAAAACATCGGTCTATAGGTTAAACAAGTTGGGAAAGATTTTATGTTGTAACATGAGGGAAACATTATCACGACACACTTCAACTTGATTTGGCAGGTTAACGTTATTTTACCAACTACTTACCTAACGTCAAGTTAGTTAAACAGCAAATTACATCGTCAGCAGCAAATTAGACTTACCTCAAAACTTGAGTTCATTGTAGCAGGTTAGCCACCGGAGAAGAGATCCAGTAACGTGATCCGTGAAAAGGAGAGAAAAGGAAGATGACGTAGATCTCTTGAAGCTGATTGGCCAAAAGACTCATCTCACCAAAGATGTTTTATTGCAAAGAAGATCACGACATAAAACGGTATCTGGTCTTAAGCCAATCGATGGGAGATTGCGCTCACCCTCTGGAACTGCTTCCCCATGAATATTACAGCTGCAGATTATTACAAGTTTTAAGAAGCTTTAAAAAAACATCTATATCGTAAGCAGACTATGTCTATTTGTCTTTTGTGTGTATCCCCCCATCTCTGAATTTGTACAGTATTATTATCAGTAATTTCTTTAAAATCTTCTCTTGTACAGCACCTTGTTCGTTTTGAAAGGCGCTATATAAATAAAGTTTACTTGCAAGTAGGAAACTCGATTTCTTATCCCACAGGTTATCTGCTAACATGGCAGCGCAAACTGTAAACGCTACACAGCATTACTTTCAACATGTTTATAATTCTCAAGATACACTTTAATAAACTTATGAGTTACCAAAAAGCCTGTGTGGTAAATGGTTAAACATATACATTTGAAATGCTAAGTTGTACCTGAAGTTGTTAACACTCTATGCAAATTAGGTAGCCAACGTTAAATATCATTGACATTACATTAGCTGTTGCATGGATTTTCTTTTTGGCAAAGAAAATCTTGCAGGCATCCATGTTTCTTCCCTGGTTTTTCCAAACTGCACCACTGGGACATAAAGAGGTTGTAATTAACTTACCGGTAAGTGTGACTTTGAATGGAACGCAGCATGTATTAATTAAAGAATGGATATGCAGCGCAAACAAACCATGGTCATTGCATGGTGAAAAAAACAGGAGTTCTAATAACTATATTTAAGCCATTTTAATAATAATAATAATAATACAAGTAATAATACATTTAGTACATTTGTTTTCAGACTTTTTCACTTTTTAAGAACCTGTGGATGTCCTGATGACAGTGTGTGAATGTGGGTGGTTCTCACCGTAGAAAAATATTATTGATCTGTTTTCGTATAAAAGCCCTCAGCCCCAGGAATTTGCCGTAGATTCTGTGCAAGACTGTCTTCAGGTAGTCTCTCTCCCGAGGATCCTCGCTGTCAAACAACTCCAAGAGCTGGATGGAGAGATGAAAATAGAGACAGAAATGAAGAGAAAGCAAGTCAGGGAAAATGGACAAGAAAGAAGCCAGGAACAAAGGTAGCAAGAAAGCAAGAAATAACAAGACAGAAAAGAAAGGCAAGAAGAAACGGAAAGAAAGACAGAAATAAATAAAGGCAGAGATTGAAAGAGTCAGAAAGAAAGTCAGAAAGAAAGAAAAAGAGAAAGAAATGCAAATGAAGAGAAAGAATGACAGCAA